>QMIH01002853.1:0-19840 GCA_003987875.1 Clarias batrachus
ATGGATGGATGGATGGATGGATGGATGGATGATAGATTGTTAAATTGATGGATGGATGGATGGATGGATGGATGGGTAAATATGAATGGGTAAATGAGTCAATGGATGGATGAATAGTGGATTGATGGGTAAATGACTGGGAGGATAGATGGATGAATGCATGGGTGGGTAGATAGATGTATAGGTGGATGGATGAATGGATGGAGAGCTTCATGGATGGTACAGTAGATTGTTAAATTGATGGATGGATGGATGGCTGGATGGATGGATGGATAAATGGATGGATGGATGGATGGATGGATAAATAGGTGCATGGATAGATGGATGAATGCATGAGTGGGTAGATAGATGTATAGATGGTTAAATGGATGGATGGATGGATGGATGGATGGATGGATGGATGGATGGATGGATGGATGGATGGATGGGTCAAAAGATAAATGGTTAAAAGGATTGATGGATGGATGGGTCAAAAGATAGATGCATGGATAGATGGATGGATGCATGGGTGGGTAGATAGATGTATAGGTGGATGGATGAATGGATGGAGAGCTTCATGGATGGTAGATTGTTAAATTGTTAAATTGATGGATGGATGGATGGATGGATGGAAGGAAGGATGGATGGAAAGATGAGTGGATGAATGGGTAACTGAGTCAATGGATGGATGAATAGTGGATTGATGGGTAAATGACTGGGAGGATAGATGGATGGATGGATGGATGGATGGATGGATGGATGGATGGATGGATGAATCAAAATATTAAAATAACTGTGCAGTACACTTGTTATTAAACCTCTGAATTGTTTATTTCGATCATTCTTCCCCCAGTTTGGGAGCTAAAGAAAGAAAAAACAAAAGGTCATGAACAATAGCTCTCAAACGCATCATCCATGATGGAGAAGAAAAAACGTTTGTGAATCAATAAGGCACGCAGAAGCTGAAGCGGGTCACGAGGGGCTGCGCTCTCAGAGCTTTACACACTGAAACATGGCCTTTACTGTCACGACAACATAAATACAGCAGAGTGAAGCACAAAGGCGTGTTTGATGATGAGGCGTAGGCTGCGGTGTGAGATCCTGCACAAGCCGTCGTTTTACAAAGACGTTTTATGTTTACACCCAACGAGAGCCGCGGATGTTCATGTCATTATAAATATTTACACTCACTGCTTAAAATACAGCGCTTCTGAATTCTGGGTTCTGATTGGTCAGAAGGTGAGGATTAATCATCTGGGACTGCGGCTCTCACGCAAGTGCGGCTGTACATCACAGGTTTATATTAGCGTGCTGCTCCGACATGTTATTGTTATTATTTATTACACCTGTATGATAAATGATGAATAATGTATGTTTAAGAATGAACAGAATATAAACTGTGCGCTGAGATTTTGGTTGATATGATGAAGTGATCTGCAAAGGAGACTGAAAAAGTACTGCACGCCGTGTCGTTCTCTAATAAATAAAACTGTAATGGTTGGGAAGTTCGTCTGTCTAATGAAAGAAATGAATCGGTTCAGGAAGTGATTCTGCTCTGTCTCACGAGCAGCGCGTGCTGTGGCGTCGGCGTGTTCTTTGKGTTACGGCGTCGGTGCTGAACCAGGACGCTTCTGATAGCACTCGTTAGAGAGAAGTAAAGAACAGACTCAAAACAAACTGCTGTGCCGAAACTGAGGAGCAAGCGCTCGAGGCTTATCATCACACTGCAGAAGGCACCTGTGTGTGTGTGTGTGTGTGTGTGTGTGTGTGTGTGTGTGTTGGTGTCAAAAAACTCGGCACTCGTAAACCAAGGCATGATCGTTTTTCAAGTCAAAATCTATTCAATCTTTGCTCGTCTTGCAGAACACTCGTAAACCGAGTTACTCGCAATCCAAGTTTACAAACTTCAAAATAAAAAAAACTAAATGGCAGCATAACTTTAAAAAATAAATAAATATGCAAAAGATCAACTGAATAGAAAAAACAGTTTAGTACAATTTAAAACTTTATTGTGGACACATAAAATAATTGACATATTTAATGTATGTATTATGTATAAATTATTTTGTACACATTTATCTTGTTTAAATTCAACCATAAAAGTAACATTAAAGGGATAAAAACGTGTCTCTTTTGAATAACTGAAGCTCGTCGTCGTTGTGGCCGAACCTCACCATGCTAACAGCGGCTCCACTTCACCTCCCCACCCTGTGGTTAATTATTTTCCTTTTGAAACCCCTCCTCCCCCAAAAAGTGTTTCACTTATTGTCGGAGGGCTCGTGGGCGCACACACCCGGCCCTGAAGCTGCGTCTTCTGATCAGCATGAAAACACTGAAATGCCGCCACGCTGCGAACAAACAGAAGCAGCGGGGTTTTACTGCGGCTTGGCTGCTTCAGGTGTGAAGCGAACGCGGTTCATAACGAATTCTCATCCCCTCCACTGCTGAAATATTTATGCCTGGATAAGAGCTCGCCAGATGATGATCAAATGGCCTCCCCGTCACTGGAGGGAGCGAGGATTTTTCAGTGTTTTTCTGAAACCTGAGGTGTGACTGGCACAGAGAGCGAGATGGTCGGAGTGCGAAATTATCACAGAGATGCTGAGAGAGCGGTAGCGGCTCCTGAGGGGTGCGACAGGAAAGCAAAGCAACATGTCGTTCAAAGAGTTCACATCCTAACCATGCTGACAACAGCTGCCTTTTTTTAATATGAACCCTAATATTCCACTTCTAATGGGGATAATAGAATAATCAGAATAAAAACGCATCATGTAACCACATCTGACCGGATCGGAGGGATGGTGTGACGCGGCTGAACAAACAGGTGAATATCATCAGTTGATCCAAATATTTCTCTTTTGTCTTTTCTCTATTTTGATCCACTGGGTAGTAACCGATCAGAGGCGAGACTGAATCCTTGTAACCAATCAGAATGCAGAAGACAGGACTTTATCTGGAAAGATGTGAAGCTTATCGTCCAAGTTGGAAGAAAAAAAAAACAACTTCTTTTGATTTATTTCTGGCAGACTAAATGCAGAATATTATTTATATTTTTTTAATTTTTTTTTGTAACAAACACAACCATACACTTTGTGATATGCAGTGAAATGCTTATACATGGGACAAGAATAGAAATATCTTGTTACAGTAAATAGAAAATTGCACTAGAAAAACTAAAGATGGAATTTCCAATATAAAAAAAAAAAGATTTGAGAATGGAATGTAAAATTTACACATTGACAAAAGTATACATTACACAGAATGTGCAAAATGTAATTGCATACTAAGAAGTATATAAAGTATATAAAACTATAGAAGGTTAGATTTCTTTCCCCTAATATGACCTCATAAAAGCAGATACACATTCTAGAATCCAGTCAAACGTATCTATAATTTCTATAAACCAACCAAATCTAAGAATATTAAGCTTATTTCAGGACCCATTTATTTCTATAAATACAGTATATAATCTTTTTTTCGGTGCAGTTTGTTGCTCAGCTCTGTTGTTGTTGTCCAGAGGGGCGTGGCTCAGCAGTAGCTCATTTACATAAACACTGAATCAGCTTAACACAAGTAACTCTCTATAGAGGCAGAATTTTGGAGGAATTTGATCAGCTTGAGAAACCTGACACTTAAATAGAAAGTTAAGAGTTGAGAGCTAATAATGATTTTTATTTAATAATTACACAAATGAAACACTTTCCTTTGTCTATCTACACGTCCTACAAACATGTTTCTTCAAGCACCTGCCACATTTTGCTGATGGGTTTCGTGCGTTTCGCTCTTCGTGCGCGAGTCTTAGCGCTGATCTGGAGGAAGCTCTGGATGGGCGTTTAAGACCGCAGCGTGAGTAAGCTGGGATTTAGAGCGAAAGCCCTTAAGGCAACACAAATAAAAGGAATCTAGTGTAAACGTGACCGATGGAGAGGAGGAGAGGGCTGGCAGGACGAGCTCTGGTCGTGAATCTGCAGACGAGCAATTACGAAAATCTGCTGAATGAGACGTCTTAACTACCGAGCTGTGATGATACGCTAATGTCCGTCACACTGCCTTCTCTCTGGCATACACACACACACACACACACACACACACCTACAGCACAGCAGCTCCATCAAACCAGCTGACCGTTTAGAGTACACAGAGAGAAAGAGACAGAGATGCAGAGAGACAGAAATCCAGGGAGAGACACACAAAAGAGACCCAAAGTGAGAGACATGCAGGGAGAGAGACACAATAAGAGAAAAAAAGAGACAGGCATGCAGGTAGAGAGACAGAGCGCAAGAGAGACAGACATGCAGGAAGAGAGAGACTCCAGGAGAGGGAGAGGGAGACAGATATCCAGGGAGAGAGATTCGGGCAGGAAGAAGAGAAAGATCCCGGAAGAGAGACACAAAAGAGAGACGTAGAGAGGCAAACATTCAGGGTGAGAGAGACAAAAAGGGACAAAGTGAGAGACATGCAGGGAGACTGACACAATGAGAGACATACATGCAGGTAGAGAAACACAAAAAGAGAGAGAGAGAGAGAGATGCAGGGAGAGAGACACAAAGGGAGACAGAGCGCGAGAGAGACAGGCATACAGGGAGAGAGAGATTCCGGGAGAGGGAGACAGATCTCCTGGGAGAGAGAGACACAAAAAAGAGACATGCAGCGAGAAAGACACACAGTAAGGGAGAGATACTGACAGATGGGCATTGAGAGAGACACAAAGAGAGACACAAAGAGAGACAAAGAGCAAGAGAGAGATAGAGAGAGATAAACATGCAGCATGAGAGAGAGATTCAGGGAGAGGAAGACAGACATTCATGGACAGAGACACAAAAAGAGAGACATAGAGAGAGACAGGCATTCGTGGGAGAGAAGACACAACAAAGAGACAAGGACAGAGAGATGCAGGGAAAGATAAGACAAATAAGAGAGAAAGGAAGAGACAGACATGCAGGGAGAGAGACAAGACAGAGATGCAGAAAAACAGAAGCAGAGAGAGGGACAGACAGACAGACAGGCTGATGCTTTCACAGAGCGTCTCTTGCTGCACTGCTCTGCCGCGTGTCCTCGTTAATGAGACATGAAGAAGCTCGTTTGTGTGTTTGCGTAAACAGAGTAAAGGGGGGAAGATGAAACAATATTTAAAAGAGGAATCTGCGCGCGTCCTGAACAGACACCCAGGTAGTCGAGCTGGAGTGAAAAGCTCAGCACGCGTCTGTGTAATTACGTTCCGTCGTGCGAGTACACCGTTGATTAAACGCACCGAGACGAATGAGTGTGTGTGTGTGTGTGTGTACAGTGATTACACAATGTCAGCATTAAAACAACGTTCTGCAACTGTTTCCCTGTTCTTCAGTCATACTCGCTTACACACCGTGGCACTGTGAGTTATTGACTCATCTGATACACACTCACACACACACACACACACACACACACACTCTCTCACACACAGTATCCTGATGTACTCAGTGTATCTACACTTATATAAGGCTCTCTGGTGCAGATAGGAGCGATGTTAAGATGTAGAACTGAGTGTATATGACCTCTCGCTCTCTGCATCATCATCAGGTCTATTTTTACCCCGTGGCTCTGTGAGCCGAACGCCGCACTGAAGATCTGACGCCCCACGCAGGTGAAGTCAGAGAGAGGGCCGAGTGTGGGCCGCGTGCCTGTGAGAGAAGCTCCGCACGTTCGTCCCGGCACGGCTCGGGTTCTGACCGCAGTGGGCTGCAGCGCTCTCTGAATGCTCCTCGATCGATAACGCAGAGCCGAACGAAAACAGGACGAGATGCGAGTTTCAGTCCAACTTCTGTCTTTCTTTAAAGACACTTCGGGGAAGTTTTTAAATGCTTTACGTTAGATCTCTTTTCAGGACTAGTGCAACACATCGTACAACAGTGGGAGGGTGAAATACAGGGATGAAATATCATCTCACAATTTCTAAAGTCATGTCTCTGATACTGATCACTGTACTGTATCATGATTTGAGCTTTAGTGATATTTTTCTCTGTTCGCGTGGAATTTAATCGCACACTCATTAGCATCTGTTGAATTTTGGAAGGAACTATACTTTTACCATTGTTACCATTGCACACTTAGTTGGGTATTGAAAAATGTACAGCGCCATCTGTAGAATTTTTAGATTTTTTCAAAGGCAAGTTTTTTATGATATACGGGTGTTTTCTATTTACATTTCAAATTAGCATATCTTCTCTTCCCGTGAGCTGATTGCRATGAAACAAAGCATATATGTTACCTTGAGCTCGGCCAAATACACCTGTGAAAACCCCATTAAACTTAATTCAGTAGTTTTTACATGATGCCTGCATAAACAGACAGACAGACAAATAAAAATTATTGATGTGTTCTATTCCTCATCTTACACCCCACCCCAAATAATTTTTTTTTACAAATATCTTCAATGTACAGACACACCAACATTACAGTTTTGTAACTGTATTGATCTGTTGTCAATAAAGGCACGAGTAACAGAACTCTCGACGCTGCATTTTTCAAAGGTGAAGTGCAGGTTAATTTGTTTTATTTYTACTTTATATTTTGTATTCATTATTTTYATATGAATATTTTTGGGTTGTGGAACAAATTGTCTGTGTTTCCATTATTTCTTATGGAGGAATTCGCTTTGATATACAAGTGTTTTGATATACAAGCACACTCCCTGAACAAGTTATGCTCGCAATCCAAGGTTCTACTTTATTTTGTATCGGAAAAATGGTGTGCTTGGTTTTTAAGTGAGAAAACTAACGTTATAAGGAACGGGATACTTTTTATTACTCAGGTTCAACTGTGAAGGAGAAAACAATATAATATGATATTTCGGTCACACTCCACACCCCTATTCAGGAACAAGTGCTTGTAAAAACACTTCCTTCACCGCAAGCAGGAAAAACTTCAGACACGCAATTTCCAATCAGGACAAGACAATAAGCTGTAGCTGACAGTCTGGTGGCCGTCGACCTTTGACTCGTGTCTGTCAGTTACAGTCACAGGAACAGGCAGGTCACTCTGATCTGCCCTACAGGATGTTATTTTCACAGCTGGAGTCTAGAGCTATGACACCGTGACCAGCTTCGCTTTGGGATTGAGGTGTGGAAAAGTTTTCAGGCAAGTTGAAGTGTGAATATTGAGAGAGCGGGGAAAAAAAAAACAGAATCTTCCCACAAATATCTGAGCGTATGTAAGGGGACATGCGGGGGGTTGGGGGGTGGAGCATGATACGTAGCGTACCGCTATACTCCAATCACCACATCACAGAAACACAATAACATTGCTTATGAATTATATACCAGCAAACTGGTGACAGGACCACTGGCACCCAATGCTCATTCATGCCCAAAGGGTAAGGGGCAGAGGACTAACGTAACGACGTACTGATCTGCCCCAAGACATTTCCACATGTTTAAAGGGGTTCCTGAGAGGCCAGCGTTTCAGACGTGAAGCAGGCAGTCTGATTCTACCTGTTCTCTTTATTCTGCACGATCAAAAGTCCTACTTGGACTCGAACGCCTTTATATCGACTAAAAACTTGTTCACGATAAACATAGTACAAGCTATTAAATCACAGTTTATTGAGAAGATCAATACTTCCACGTAAACCATGCAAAATGTGCTCTCGTATATGGCACTGACTACTGCACACACATTCTCCCTTTTCTCCGTCCTGTCTGCAACATGAAACCACTGAAGAATTGCATCCCCGCTTCTTCAGACAGCAGCTTTATCGCCGGGCCTCCCCACAGTGAAAAGAGTGAAAAGTGTGTTAAGAGTGTGACGCGAGGATGTGAACGTTTTGGCGAGGAGGAAACAGAGGAACGGCTGCAGCACGAAGCATGAAAATCCTGGATATTATAACGTCTGCAAATTTCTGCCATAAAAACACGGGAACAAATGTTCAAATAAGACAACGGCATGTCACACACGTCCGGTATGTTATCACGTCGAGGACATGCTGTGGAGATTTAAAAAAACATCTCCGATTTGCAATCGGTTTGTATGGCTTCCCTTTTTTTTTTTTTCTTCTTTTTTTTTGTCCTCTGTTTGTTTGGGTGAAAATCGACAGCCTTTTCCTCCTGCTCTTTACTCTTCATTGTGTTGTCGGGTCTGGAGCAGAGCGATGACTGACATGTAATCGACACTAATGGTTGGCAGGCTGCTTTGGAAAGGAAACAAGAGTGGCATGAATAGGCTGATACGACTTCACGGGTGGACGAATAGCCTCAGCAGGCTGGCTTTCACCTGCACGTTTTTTTTTTTTCCCCTCTTCTCTCGTTCATTAACACCCGACTCTGGGATTTGTTCACTCTGTGCTTGGTGGGTTTCATCGGGGTACTTTGGTTTCCTTCTACATTTAAAAAGCATGCAGTGTAGGTCGACAGGTGTTTCCACATTGACAGTAGAGGTAATGATTGGGTGTGTGAGTGTGTGTGCTGTTGCCCTGTGATGACCTGGAATTCATTGAACCTTGTGCCCTAAGTACTCTGGCCTAGATAACAGGTCTAGATCATGGGTCGATGGATGAATCTTTAAACCTTCCACTTGGCCTACAGAATATAGTAGATACCCGTCAAACATGAGCATTTCTTGTGTTCTTAAACTAAATGTAGCTGATACAAAGTTACCATAAACTTTTATGACTTGCCAGTTTTGTATGAAAAAAAAAATGAAATAAAAACTGAATCATTAAAATCCCAACATGACAAAATCCAATCTGTTATCTTTAAATGACTAATAATATTCGCAGTTAACAATTGTCCCACCACACAATGAAGCCCGTTATCAGTGGACCTGGGTTGCTAGGCAACATAACAGACAATGGCTGTGTTTCATTCCACGGTGTACTTTTTAAAGCACGCTCTCTACTCTTTGCTCCCTGTGCAGGGAAAGTCGTTTAAAAGAACTTCCACTGACGACATCACACCGTTCGGACACAGCCAGACGTCACCAGCGCAGGCGTCACTTCCTTGGTAACGTAAGCGCCCTCGGATACGTGTTGCTTCTACTGTGGAAACTCCACGCTACAGAAATGAAATATTGAATATCACTGAAACAAATACTGATATCGTTATAAAATGTAGACTTTTTAAAATGTGTATAACTTGCGAATAAATTATTTGATTAATTTACMAAATTATTATGCACAGTACTGCTTACTAGCCTGTGTGTCCGGCTAATCATTGATCCGAATAAAAAAGACTCAGTGTTAATGTATACAAAGTATACGCACCCTGTGACTTGCTCCGGTGTCGTTACCAAGCCTTTCTGATCCTGCATGCTGTTTCGGATTTTGACCCTGCTGTTTGATTTTTTATCCAAACCTTTGACTGGTTCGGTATGTGTAACGATGCGGGTCGCGCGAGGGGAAGAGCCACGCATAAACTGTTCAGAACGGGCAGTTCTGCAGGTTGCTACCACTCAGCGTTCTGAACAGGCAAAGGCGCGGCCATTTATACGCACGGTTGCTAGGCAACGCCGCCGTCAGGCAATCAGCCTGAACGAGCCGCACCTGCACGGCGTGTTTATTTAAGCGTCCTGATACCGGCGCACTTCGTGCGATCATTTAGGTAGCACCGGTGAAGGTATCAGGGCTGAAGAAAAGGAAAAGAAAAAAAAGAAAGAAAAGAAAATAAAAGACAGACAGACAGCTGTTTAGAGACAGACCCAAAGCCCCAGCCTCTGTCTATTTAAGACGCCGGCGAGAGAGCGTGCGAGAGAGAGATAGCGAGCGCGGCACGCAGCAGTTCAGCGTGCGCGCTCAGTACAGTTTGTTAGTGCACGAAGCACAAACAAACTCTCTCTCTCCCAAAAGTCCTTGGTAAGGGTGAGAGGACAAGTTTTTTTTTTTTTTCCAGAGCCCCGTCCATTCTCGTGTAGACGGCGGAGCTCTGTTTATTTTGTGTTTACAGTTTTCATTGGTTTCCTTTTAAGTTCCTTAATTAATAATCCCACGCTATCTCCAAACGGGAGGGTCTTCCCGTGAGTATCACAAGCACTCTCACTATCTCCTATTTCATTGACCCACTCTAACGCCCAGCATAAGGGCTCTTATAATTAAAAACATCGCGTGGTGCGGCTCTCCATACCGCCCCACGTAACAGTATGAATATATAAATCGTGCTCCATCTTGTTCCACACTCAAACGAGACACAATGACTGATGGGAACTTTTGCTTGTCTGCTTCACTTGTTCCCTTTGAACCGTGCGGTGTCGCTCCCTGCGGCTTGGAATTGTACTTCACAAGACTGAACACCCTTATGCAGCTCACCTCGCATGAAGGCTCTTGTCGATCGGTACGGAGCTAATGATTACGGGATTAAAGAATGTTTGTGGATGAGAAGAAGACTCTACTAGCATGCAACTAGCATGTTTCAAGGGCGTGGTCAAACCTCTGCGTCGATCCCATAGCCTTCCTTAGTCTCAAAGCGCAGCATCTGACCGCTTCTTCTAGGACGTCGCGGCGCCGCGTGTCATTTGAAAAGCGATGATGACTTGCAGGCTTTGTTTAGTAGCAGCACGTCCACTCTTGCGTCTCCAATAACATTTCCGACATCGAGCGCTTCTCAACAATTCCCAGTGCCACGATCAGGACGCGGTTTAACGCACCTCTTAACAGCTTCGGCAGCTTGCAGGCAAATAAAATAACCACCTTCCTCCGGCACTTTATTCCTGCCACGTTCCGTTTAGAGCTCCTCGGCAAAGAAAAAAAAAAAAAAAAAACCAGCTCCCGCTTGAGCTGATTAACGGCGAGTTGCGTAAAACGAACGGCTTCGTTTTGTTGTGTGCGTAATGGGCCTTGGGACGGTGCTGAGTAATCTCCATAAGAAATGAGATATAAAACCTAACAATAACGCAAACGCTGCAGGTGTGTGCTGTTACACAAACACGAAACTCGAGGTAGTGTATTTGGGAAGGCGCCGGCCTTCGCGGTGAGTTATGCTCGAGCTCGGTAGCGCAACACACTGCAATCGTTAAGTCTGCGCGAGCGCCGAGGAGAGACCGAGATGCTTTGATTCATTAAAATGCCGTGAGTTTCTGGAAAAAAAAAAAAGGTTGGAGCTGGGCTTTGCTGCGGCGCTTCCTCTTCATCAGCCGGCGTGTGTGTTGTGAGATCTCTTTCTCAGACTGCGTGGGCTGTAAATGACACGGTGAACGCGGGGTAGGTGCAGATCAATGTCAGTGCGCGTTTCATTATTCAAACATTATCGTAGTGATATTTACATATTCATCAAAAGAGCGAGTTAGACTTAAGACGAGCCTAGTTGACCAACAGTAACCATCAAGTTCGAGTTCAGATAACGTTAAAGGTGTTAAACTGTGCTTTATCGTTGTTGGTAGAATGTCTCTCTTGTCTTTTATACCGCTTTATTCTGTTTACAGGGTCGCGAGAGGCCTGGAGCCTATCCCAGGAGGCACACACACACACACTACGGGCAATCTGGGAACGCCAATTAGCCTGATCTGCATGTCCTTCGACTGTGGGAGGAAACCGGAGTACCCGGAGGAAACYCACCAAGCACGGGGAGAACATGCAAAGTCCATGCACACAGAGACGGGAATCGACCCCAACCCTGGAGGTGCAAGGCGACAGTGCTAACCRCTACACCACCTTGCTTGTAAGAACGTTTTTTAAGACTTCCAATGACAAATTAAGTCACACTCATAYGTAGAGTGTACTCCTACTTATACTTTCAAGTCAACTGGGACTTTGATTTGTGCAGAATTAAAGGCCACAGTCATGAGACTATAAACTTGTATAACTACGAGCCTATATGAGACTAGATAACTACACTAATGCATGTATCCCAGTGTTTCGCTAGTGCTTGGACACCATTAAGGTAGAAAGTTTTCTCGGTTCGCTGGAGCCTTGATTCATGTCTGAAACGCTGGCCTCCCAGGAACTCCTTTAMGGTTTGCCCAAACATGTGGAAATGTCATGAAGCGAGGTCAGATGCTCCCTGCCGAGTCCTTGTAATGTACAAGTGGTGTTGGTCAATGATCCTGTGTACAGTTCACACAGACAGATGCGTCTCTTTCGCACGTTGGCGATTTTAAAGGATCACTCGTTCCACACGCTGAATGTTCAAGCAAACGACTGCAGTCACCTCGGCCGGGTTCGTCATTCACAAACGTTCGCAGCGTTCAAGCGTTTTACTGCGGCTAAGAGTCTCATCACCATATGCTGCTCGAAGGCTTCTGTAAATGTCAACTGGTCTTACACCTTCAGTCCCGGTTTGACTTGAAAGTCCTTCGTACGATGCAKGCGCTTACAAAACTATTAAACACTTCATATTCTGACAGTTGATGAATTCAGGCTACAATAAATCAAATGTCAGAACGTGAAGTGTTTTTATCTTGACAACCCCTTCAAATCTCAAAAATCACAAACAAGAGCAAACATAAAAGAAACGCACATTCCAAAATACAAATACGTCCTCTTCTGTACAAAGTACTCAGCGTGCGTAGTCGGTGACGAGACCTTTTCAAGAGTCAAGTGTCTCGTACGCCTGGTTCAGTTTTCTAATGAGAGCCTGAAAGCCAAGTTTCTCAATAATACATTTGGGAAAAAAAAAAAAAAACACCTGGCCACGAAAGCAATCAAAAAGAAGGTTTCAAGGTTCGGTTGCACAGAGTAATGTAACGCCTGCAGAAGCTGAGTGATGGGTGTAAGAAAGGTTTAAATGAGCAAAGGTTTCACCTACAAGGGTACTTAAAGTTAAACATGTAGGCTGAAGGGTTAGGGTTATACTGTACCTCTTGTGYGTTTGTGTTCTCTTTCTCAGGCTCATCATTGTTATCCTCAACATATCGGTACAGTATGTGTTTTATGCCCTTCCTCTCACAACCCAGCTACTGTATTTCTCCAGGTTTGGGACTGTCACTCACTAAGSATGCCCAGCGTCTCAGTGTATGGGTTTATACTGTATATGGGTGTAGGGTTAAAGCCCCGACAGCCGCAGGGCTCAAAACCCCGACCTCGACCGCCTGAGACACCATCACTCCATCCTTAAAGCGGAAAAATAAAAATGGCAATAGCTGTGATAKTGAGTCAATGATGCACTATAATGGATCTTCTGTTCGATTCAGAGTCGATGCACACTTTCTTGTAACTATTTAGGTAAACCTTTAAATTGTATTCTCTCTGAAATCGCTGAATTCCTTAAAATATACCACATGATATCACTTCTGCCACTGAGTTTATCGGATGTTTGGTGTAATTCCACCACATACTGGCCTGGAGTATAACCCAAAAGCCAGAGAGTCTGTGAGCAATGGTGGCTCAAACGGTTAAGTCTCTGGATTACTGACCAGAAGGTTAGGAGGTTTAAGCCCTGGCACCGCCAAGTCGCCACTGTTGGCMCCTTCAGCAAGGCCGTTAACCCTATCTGCTCCTGGGGCACTGTATGCTGTGCTCCTAACCATGGCTGACCCCAGCTTGCAAAAAAAAAACAAAAAAAAATCACTTTGCTGAAAGGCACATGCCGCAGATAATTTCATCTCATTAATTGTTTTTTTTTTCTTTTTTTAACAGTCTATGTATGATTCACAGCTTTACTATGTTTGATTTAGAAAGCACAAACTTGGCTCTTCTCTGGTCATTTGAGTAATTATAGACATAAACATGTCCGTAACTTTGTACATAAATGTCACCTCATGTTAGGAAAAAAAATAAAGACATCTGATCGCTGCTGCTTGCTGTATTTCGCCTCGTAGTGTTCGTATCGCTGCCCCTCTCCCAGACTTTCAACACTTTCTGAAATGTGAACTGAAAAATACAGGCTGTAGAAAAGCCACTCGACCGTATCTTCAGAAGAGCTGTGAATCATAGCAACACTGTTGATTTAATTCAATTAGATTCTTAGGCATTTTTTTTTTAGACTTTTGTTGTGTTTATTATTAATGCTACTATGAAAAACTACTCAAAGTATATAATAAACATTGAGACGCTGTGTAACTTGTGTTGTTGATCGTTTAAACGTTTGGTCTCTTACAAAGAGGGCTTCGATTTGCTGATCTTCTGCTCAACACTCCAGTCCAGTAGGTGGAGCTATTGCACCAACCGCTCATAAAATTAAAAAGAAAATTTTAAAGATATAATATTGCAAAAAAAACAAGTATTTCGTTAGTACTTTGCATAGTAATTTACTCATCTAAATGAATTTAAAAGCTGACTCATCGATTCAGTGAATCAAAATGAACAGCAAACGTTAGATTAAATCGGTAAATCGAATTAATCGCACAGCTCTAATCCTCCGCCTGGACGAAGAGACCCCGACCACACTCGGGAGAAATAACCGAAAGTATTACCGACGTCAGTCTAGTAAACCGATCCAATCCGAATAGGACTTAAAATTGTAGYATCATTGAATCCTGGTGAATTTGTAGCTACAAAAAAAAAAAGAAAAAGAATTTAATGCGCTACTGTTCACAATCGTAATGCGACTGAAACCCTGACTAAATAATATATAGGTTATGAKTTGACTCGTTGACTCACACTGATATTTATATACATACATATACTTCCAGTCATGTGACGTCTGGATAATAAGCCACAATCCTCAGCGTCACCCAGGCGAACAGACAGAAAGTGACATGTCCCCGGGGGGACGGATAATAAAATAAGACACAGCAACAGTTTTGACAGCAGCCCCACAAACGACAAGACGATGACACTGACCAGGAGGGAAACAAAAAATAAATGAAATTAAAAAAAAGCTGATGTGTCTTTTAGCCGCTGTGGCGCATCTACGCCTGCGAACACTCACTCGCGTGACGACGCTGACGAGAAACACAGAGTGCATCCAAAAGCACGGGAAAATAAGTTCAAATTAAAGACGAGGACACGTGAGGAAAGAAAAAGAGACACATGGCACTTAGTTCCTGACGTGGGCTCTTTATTCAGCTAAGAACATGACTTTAATTTTATAACGTTAATAGGAAAGTTTAGGAGACTGGCTCAAATATTAAACAATATTAAAAAGAGATATGAATTTTTCAATTAATTCTTTTTTCAGCAGAAGTCCTTCTGTCTCTTAATTGTGCTCCTCCTCCACTCCTCCACATGAACACACACACACACACACACACACACACACACACACACACACACAATCAGAATGATCCTGAACCTCATGGAAAGTGTTAAAAAATAATGCAGAAATATTAGGACCTATTTTTAAATTAACATTAAGTGAAAGATGGTTTTGGGGTCAACAGGAGATTAATTGCTAAGTAATAAACATATATGATTAAATAATTCTCTTCGATTGATTCATTTCCTCAGCGGTGCACGGCTCGCGTCTTAATTAACGACTAATTACACATCACTGGCTTCTAATTACGATCCCAGCATGGCAACAGGAAGGAGAGACAGATGCATGTGTAGTGGGAAGGAGTGGGCAAGATGGCATCTGCTGTAACTGTGCTATAAATATCTTAATACAAAATAACATACCATTTGATTTAAAGGTTTCTGTTCTGGCACGCGAGTCAGATTATTATGAATGAAGAAATGCCTTAACACATAGTATTTTACATTTTCACTCATAAGAAAAATATTCAGAATAGGGAACGCCAATAGATGCTAAATTCACCCTGCACACTAACCTACTAAATATATAGAGTACCTAATTAATTCCAAAGTAAATAGTATGCACTAATAGATACTAAATCCACCCTCCACACTAAACTACTAAATAGTATGCTCTAATAAATACTAAATCCACGGCTAAATCTGACACTGCACACTAAACTACTAAATAGATAAGAATACTTAATCCCAAAGTAAATAGTATGCACTAATATATACTAAATCCATGGCTTAATCTGACCCTGCACACTAAGCTACTAAATAGTATGCTCTAATAGATACTAAATCCACGCTAAATCTGTCCATGCACACTAAACTACTACACAGATAAGAGTACTAAATCCCAAAGTAAATAGTATGCACTAATAGATACTAAATCCCCCCTGCACACTAAACTACTAAATAGTATGCTCTAACGGATACTAAATCCTCAGCCGAATCCGATGTGGCGTGATAGAGCCTAAAGCGGAGCAGCAGTACAGTCATCACACGCACCATTATTCATGGACTCACTAGACGGCATGTCCAACCCAAAGCGTCTGTTTCCTAAATCAAACTGTACAATGACTGATTTACCTGTAAACTGATTTTCAACACGCGAATGAGCTCTTGTTTCATTTTTATAACTTTCATGTCAGGCTTATACCTCGTCATTGCCAACGCTTTCATCTACCAGCTCTGGATTAATACACAGACAGACAGACAGACAGACAGACAGACAGACAGACAAGAAAGATAGATAGATAGATAGATAGATAGATAGATAGATAGATAGATAGATAGATAGATAGATAGATAGATAGATAGATAGATAGATAGATTCTCCAATGAACTGAGTAATGAGAAGTATAAATCAGTGGGAATGAGACAGGAAGTTGTCTGTGCAGACCCTCAGGCAGGAGATAATAGACATACACTGACATTTCATACTGCATATCACATACATATCCTGATTAAATAAAACACAAAGCCAGCCGTGGCCTTTAATGTGCACAAGTGTGTGTGTGTGTGTGTCCTCCTTTAACTGACATCATCACACATTATTATTTGATGTTCATGTTAATTATCAGACTGAACATAAATAACTCACCTTTGATCAATCCCCACTGGTAGCTGCAGTGTGAAACAAGGGCATGGACTTTGATATATGATGCACTGATTACACCCATCTGTCTGTCTCACTATCTTTGTCTCGCTCCCTTCATGTGTGTGGGTTTCTCTCTCTGACTTTGTGCCATCTCAGTCTCTCTCTCTCTCTGTCCGTAACTTTCTCTCTCGCGCTCTCTCTCTCTCTCTCCATGTTATTAGAGCTCACACAGGAACACACAGAGAGCCGAAAACACTGCAGAGTTTAATGCAGACAGTAACGCTAAGTTGGAAAAAGAGAAAGAGAAGATGGAGAAGGTGATGGATGTGTCCGGACAGTTAGCGATCAATGCTGTGATGCAGGCTGATAGTGGACTGGGGGGGGGGGGGTAGTGGAGGAGCTACAGGAGGAAACACATCTCACACCTGGATGAGGCAATAAAAAGACTTTTCAAAACAACCTTGTTACCTGAGTTTGCCAGCTAGCAAGAAGGAAGCGGTCTCTGTGTTTGAATGAGTGGAATGCCTCAGCCAGTATACAGCACCCCCTGGAGCAGATAGAGTTAAGAGTAATCGCCCTCTGGAGAAGACAGGGTTAAGAGCAATCGCCCTCTAGAGCAGAAAGGGCTAAGGGCAAGCACCTTCTGGGGCAGATAGGGTTCAGGTGAATTGCTCTCTGGAGCAGATAAGTTTAGGATTAGGGGCAAGCAACCTCTTGAGCAAATAGGGTTAAGAGCAAGTGGCCTGTGGAGCAGATATGGTTAAGGGCACGCACCCTATGGAGCAAATAGGGTTGAGGGCAAGCAGCCTCTGGAGCAAATAGGGTTCAGGGCAATCTGGAGCAAATACGGTTAAGGGCAAGAGCCCCCTGGAGCATTCAGTGTTATGGGCAAGGGCCCTCTGGAGCAGATAGGTTTAGGGTTAGGCGCCCTCTGGAGCAGATAGGGTTAAGAGCAATCGCCCTCTGGAACAGATAGGGTTAAGAGCAATCGCCCTCTGGAGCAGATAGGGTTAAGGGCAAGCACCTTCTGGGGCAGATAGGGTTCAGGTGAATTGCTCTCTGGAGCAGATAGGTTTAGAATTAGGGGCAAGCAACCTCTTGAGCAGATAGGGTTAAGGGCAAGCACCTTCTGGAACAAATGCGATTAAGGGCAAGCGCCCTCTGAGCAAATAGGGTTAAGAGCAAGTGGCCTGTGGAGCAGATATGATTAAGGGCATGCACCCTCTGGAGCAAATAGTGTTGAGGGCAAGCAGCCTCTGGAGCAAATAGGGTTAAGGGCAAGAGCCCCCTGGAGCAGATAGGGTTAAGTTTAAGCGCCCTCAGGAGCAGACAGGGTTAGGGTTAACCGACCTCTGGAGCAGACAGGGTTAAGAGCAATCACCCTCTGGAACAGACAGGGTTAAGAGCAATCGCACTCTGGAGCAAATAGGGTTAAGAGCAAGTGCCCTCTGGAGCAGATAGGGTTAAGAGCAATCGCCCTCTGGAGCAAACAGGGTTAAGAGCAAGTGCCCTCTGGAGCAGATAGGGTTAAGGGCAAGCAGCCTCTGGAGCAAATACGGTTAAGGGCAAGATCTCCCTGGAGCATTTAGTGTTATGGGCAAGGGCCCTCTGGAGCAGATAGGGTTATGTTTAAGCGCCCTCAGGAGCAGACAGGGTTAGTTAGGGTTAAGCGTCCTCTGGAGCAGATAGGGTTAGAGTTAGGCACCCTCGTACTTGGTGGGTTTCCTAGATGTACTACGGTTTCCTCATCCAAGAATCTGCAGATCAGGCTAATTCCCAAATTGCCCACAGTGTGCGTTTGTGTGTGTGATTGCTCTGCAATGGATTGGCACCCCGTCCAAGGTGTACCTGGCTTCATGCCCTAAGTCTCCAGGGAAAGGCTTTAGGCCCGCTGTGACCCTGTATACAGGATAAGCTGCATAGAAGATGAATGAGTAAATGAATAAAAACTCAAAGTCTCTGTCTCTCTCTCTCATGCTGTGTCATAGTCATTTTCTCTGTTTCTGTATTTCTCTAGTTTTAATCAAACTCATGAGGCTTTCTGACCCAACTAGATTTTCATCAATAACGCATTTCATGTGTTAATGTTCTCGTGAATGATTTACGAATAAAGTCCTTAATATCCAGCTTGATAAATGAGGCCATCTGTCTGTCTCTCTCTCTCTCTCTCTCTCTCCATCTTTCGCCCAGTCACTCTCTGTCTCTCTCTTTTTCTCTCTCTCTGTCTCACTGCACTTCAGAAATGCAGGTATCATGTGTTTCACTGCAGCGTGACCTCGATTTGCTCCAGCGCTCTGCTCCTCGTCCTGCTTCTCACAAAGCTTGCATATGAAGTCCTATAGAGGACTTTTCTTTTTTCCTCCTCCTGAGATCAGCTGGTTGCTGTCTCTATTTAACAAAAACGCGACAGACACGGTTTAATCAAGGTGAGGACTGAGGATGAGTCTAAATCATAACCTTTGCAAAAAAACTAATGTATTAATTAAACAATTGCATCAGAAATTTCACCAGTTATCACACGTGACGATTACAGTACACAGATATTAAACGCTTCTTATTTTCTTGATTCTGATTTGTCAGAAAGTCGTAAGTAAATTTCAGCATGGTTACTGTCTCAACATTATTTGGCATCTTCAAAAGAGAGAGCTTTACACTTTTGAGTGTGTGTGTGTTTTCCTGTTACCCAACTAAACAGGCTAATGAGGTAAAGATCATTAACATCTGCTAGAATGTAAAGCTTCCACAACACTGTTACTATAAATGGATAAAAATTATGTCACTTCCTTCTTAAAGAAATGAAATGTTGCTGTCAAATCACTTTGACATGTCCAATCGCAGAATTACACATGACGTCGTTCGGACGTCAGTGTTAGGAATTGACTGAGACCTCTAATATTGAGAGCTGTAGGATTGCATTTGTATTAAAGAGAGAGAGAGAGAGAGAGAGAGAGAGAGAGAGCTAAGCTCAGCGATCAGGACATGCTTTTATCTAAACCAAAATGGTGACTGTGATTTTTGTCGCAGTTTGAAACCGGAGTCTGGTCAAACCTATAAAGTGTTTGCTAGGTAAAAATAGCCCCCCTCTGTGCCCAAGTGCTCTCAGGAAAAGCAGTAAGGAGGTATGACTGACTGCACCGAATTACCATTTAAAAAAAGAAAGCGCGAGAGAGTGAAAGAGG
>QMIH01002853.1:20768-31411 GCA_003987875.1 Clarias batrachus
TATATATATATATATTCATGCACATTTGCAAAAGTTTACAGCTAAAGTTTTTCTATAGTTTTCTATATTTCAATATCTACTATATTGTATAGCTTAGATTTTATACTTTGTTATATTTTTTAATACTTTTGTCCTCTTTTCAGTAGCTATGTTTTTCGATAGCTACGTTCCTCTATTTTCTATTTATTATTTTACTCCTGTGTATGTGACAAATAAAATGTGAATTTTAATATATTCTTATTCTTATATTAGTGTTATTGAAAAATAGTTTTTTATTTAATTGTCCTCTCTAGTGCAATTAATTGCATTGTGTTAATGCGACAAATAAAATTTGAAATTGAATTTTACCGCCTCAAATGCAAACAGACATAAAATTATTCAAAAAATCAGTTTTGGAGACGGTGTGGTGATGCATGAATTGACACAAAAAAAGATTTGTGATCTGTAACTGAATCGATTTTTCCCCCATCCCTATGGGACGGAATGTAAGATCCAAATTAAACTGAGGATAACGATTTATAAATAATCCATATCATGTATTACATTGAAAACAGAGTAGCAGCAGCACATTATTTGATGCTATACCTCGTCACGTTTATTCTGTCTATCAGTCCTGGTGGCTGAAACACATTTTAAAAAGTAAATAAATAAAAACAGGTTAAGTAAAACATTTAAAACATTTACATTCACAGTGTGATGTGGATTTAAGATGTTTAGGGACTGAGGACATACGAGTGTTTCAGTAGTGCTGCTCGATTCTGGGAAAATCATAATGGCAATTATTTTGGTCAAGACTGAGATCACTATTATTTAGCACGCTAACTCCTTGACTTTGTAAACGTCATGCTTGTCAAATAAACCAGAGATACTGTAACTACCCCAGCCGGGGTGCGAGGAGGGGGTTAGTGGGGGATGAAAGCGCAGTGCCATAAGAAGTTAAAAGATGAAAAGATGTGACTGGTTTCTAGCACAAAATAAGAACATTACTGTGGAAAAGGAAAGTAATAATCATTTTATTTCAATTACCCTGTTTTCATAATCGTCAGAAGACGAAATTGTAACTGTAATTGAAATTCGATTGATTGCACAGCAGAAGTTTCACGAGTCATTTTCTCCCATTCTTCCTGCAAACAAGTCCTGGGTCTTTGCTGATGCAATCTGCATTTAAAATGCGCTGCAGGGAGGCCAGAGTCCAGAACTCGCATCCTTTTCTCCCGCAGCCGTGCCTCGGCAATGTGTGCAGCATGAGGTTGTGTAGAAATACACTACTGCTCAAAATTCCACAACATTACTGAGGATTTCAACAACAACAATAGTCAGTTGTCATTTTAAGACCCGGAGATCGGCCTTTCTGGAATAGTTCTTTTCCAGGACAGTTTTGTGTCAAGTGCAAGTTCGAAACCCATCACAAGCTCCATGATGAAACTGGCTCTCATGAAGACCTTCCCAGGAAAGCAAGATCAAAACTTACCTCTGAGTTTAGAGTCACCAGCCTCAGAAATCGCCAAATAACAACCAGCACCTCAGATTAGAGCCGTTATGAAGCTTTACAGAGCAGAAGTAGCAGAAACATCTCAATATCGACTGTTCAAAGGAGTCACTGCATATTGTGAACACCTCCGGCATTGTTTTACAGTGTAAGAAGAAACAAAAAGCATGAACGACCATGGAGTTAGAAAGTGATCCCAAACTTTTGAGCAGTAGTGTATGCACGGACGTCCCTGGAAATGATGTCGTCTTGAAGGCGGCATATGTTCCTCCAAAATCTGTGTACTTTTCAGCATTAATGATGCCATCACAGAAGTGCGAGTTACCTTCGCCAAGGGCACTGACGCAACCAGTGACAGACGCTGGCTTTTGGACTTTAACAGGCTGGATGAGTCTGTACTTTGGTCTTTGGATGTAAATATSTGTTGTAGTGCTTGACACGGGTACACAAAGTCCACGTGGTTATATCACTTACATAGGAATGACGAATGCGGTTGATGCGGCGACGTCTGAGGAATCTTTCACTGTTTGTAAACATTTCAATAATTCTCACGCTGGTAAACTAAAAATGCTCAGTCGAAGGCTCGGAATTTATGTGAGGCCTTTCCTGGATGAACCAAATCATGACTGCAATCACCTGACAGCATCAAGAGTTTCAGCAAATCTTTAAGGAACCATTTGACTTCATCACTAAAATACAACCGTCTCCGGGAAGGGTTTAGGGAAAGTGTTGTAGACCTGATGGATGATTTGAATTTGACAAGACAAAAGATTTTTTTTTCTGATTCTGGGATGTAGCTCTATAAAAAAAAAGGGGGGAAAACAACCAAATTAAGAAAATCATAATTACATCCGTATCAGGCAAAAAAAAATGCAGTCTCTACTACCAAGTCTCTAAGATAAGCATTTATTCCATTTTTTTATTAACAATATCTATCATTACCATTGCAACACTGAAGTCAGGATTGTAAATTAAGTAATAAGAGGTTTCATTAGTTTATTTATTTTCTATGGAGCTTTCCTACACACACACACACACACACACACACATTCATTCACATATTACACGCTATTTAAAAATGCCAGTTAGCTTACCCTGCTTGTTTTCATTTACACACACACACACACACACACACACACAGACCCAAGACGGGAATCGAACCCTCAACCGTGAAGGTATTAAGAAGTTGTTATCTTTGGGCAGTGGTGGCTCAGAGGGCTAAGGCACTGAGTTACTGATTGGAAGATCGGCGGTTCGAGTCCCAGCTCAGCCAGGTTGCCGTTGTTCGGCCCTTGAGCAAGGCCCTTAACCCTAACTGCTCCAGGGGCGCTGTACCATGGCTGACCCTGCGCTCTGACCCCAGTTACACTGGGATATGCAAAGAAGGAATTTCACTGTGCTGTAATGTATATGTGACAAAAGAAAGAAATTTCGCTGTGCTGTAATGTATATGTGACAAAATAAAGGCTTTACTTACTTACTTACTAAATTAAGAAAATAACTTTGCATTAAGACAAGGAGAATACTCTTGTGACGTCCCCGTGATCACCTCACCATCCTCAGGACAATACTGCTCCTACTACTGTACGTAAAAAAAAATTGAGTAAAGAAGAAATGAAAAACATTTAGGCAGGAATCTGGAATATGCACGTGTATTATCTCTGTTAAAAATCTCGTCAATGGTGCACAATGTGTGAGAGATACTGATTAGACTTTCGCCTGTGAAATTCCATTTTGCAGAATCCTTTTTTTTTTTTTGGTCTGGTCTTGCACTTCATTACACAAAATAATACTCTAATAATTAGAGATTAGCAAAGTTACATCAGTCAGCTGAAAATCTGACTTAGTGATAAACGATAGACCAATCTACTAGACATGGGAAAATAAACTATTCAAGGAAGTTCGAATTGGCACCCGGGTATCGTGATAATATCGTATCAGGCGGTCTCTGGTGCTTACCGTCCCTAAGATCTATAGCTTTCCATCTCATGTAGACTATGCACGCCTGATATTTACTAGGGATCACCTGATACGATTGCATAACAATTTTTTTAAGTAGAGTGGAAGCTCGGATTGCGAGTAACACAGTTACTTAAATTTTTTATCTTTCTTATATGAATGTTTTTAGATTGTGGAACAAATCATCCGAGTTTCCATTATTTCTTATGGAGGAAATTCGCTTTGACATACGAGTGTTTTGATATACAAGCACGCTTCCGGAACGAATTATGCTCGCAGGCCAAGGTTCCACTGAATCATGATTTCATAAAATCCAGTACAAATCATCCGAATTTCCATTATTTCTTATGGAGGAAATTTGCTTTGATATACGAGTGTTTTGATATACAAGCACGCTTCCAGAACAAATTATGCTCGCAGGTCAAGGTTCCACTGTATCATGATTTCATAAAATACAGATTCAGGTTTTGTTATAATTCTAAACAAGCTTGGCAAATAAACCTCCAACCACATAGGATGCTTGATGTGTGAATAGTTTAGAGCACGCCACCTGCAGGATTTTAGAGGAACAGCAACATTTTACCACCTCAAATGCAAATGGAATAGAAATTAAACCAAAATTTTCCACAACCTCTAATATAAACATTTACATATCAGTGATTTACGGGAAACACAGATGTATGCAGATATACAGCTCTGGACAAAAAAAAAAAAGAGACCACTGCAATTTACTCCAGAAAACTCCTGGAGGAAGATTATTGGTCACAAACCATCAAGTGAAGCTGAGCTGAGCGCCAAAATGCATGAAAACTGTACCTGCAAATCAAGTTATTTTTCATCCAAATACTGATTTCCTAATTAAAATTGAAATACTGCATGATCTTGGCTTATTTTGATGTGTTGTGATGATGTCGTGTAAGAAGAAAAAACATAAGAAACTGATTGTTTTGAAGACTTCCCTTATTTTTTTCAGAGCTGTACGTGTCGGGTCCTACATATCTGCAGTACAGGTCAGAACACTGAGCAATATTCTGCTGATATTCCGAGTCCAGAGCCAGTGCCGGAGGTCCGCTGTGTGATCCACAGATGAAAATCATGTTCCCGAAAATTGTCAGTGACAATGATAGACTGAAATGTTTGTTTTGAGGCTCTGGTACTCTACCGCTGTGCATTATTCAAAAAAAAAGAAAAAAGTATACATCCGAGAATAAAAAAAGCAAGGAGAGAAAACGAAAAAGCGGAAAGAGCTTATTTACAATTAAAATGTATATACACACGATATGCAGAATATTTTAGTGTTAATGAGCTGGTGCTGCTTGAATGCTGGAGTGCAAAAGGTAGTGAAATAAATAGTATCTGTGTGCAGATGCAGGGTCTGAGCAGTCTTCTGTAGACATAGCAGAAAGAGAGAGAACAAAAACAACAACAACAACAACAAAAAACAGATGAAGGAGAAGTTCAGAGTAGCATTAAAATAATAATGCAGGGTAAAGTCGGGCAGCAGGTCCTCCAGGCCATTCCAATATTATTTCTGAAAAGTCCAGACCCAGTTGAGGTCAGTGTGAGGAGATACCAGGACTAATCAGAGAAATTGGATATCTGAGAGAAAAAGCATATCTGATATCAGAGAACGCCATATCATATGTGAGATCACAGGAAATGCTCGATCGGCATGTCTGATTTCAGATGTCAGAAAACAAGACACTGGAAGAAGCTTTTCAGATATGAGATCTCAAAGCGGTACGGTGGTGTAGTGGTTAGCACTGTCGCCTTGCACCTCCAGGGTCAAGGTTTGATTCCCACCTCGGGGTGTGTGTGTGTGTGGAGATTACATGTTCTCCTCATACTTGATTGTTTTTCCCACCACAGTCCAAACACATGCTGAATGGCGTTCCTSTGAACGTTTCCCGGAGGTCCTACCACGAGTGTAAAATGTAAATACAGTGCCCACCACCGTTGGCCTCCACGGTCTCTAGTTGGACTACAGAGGTTCCTACTGTAGTTGGATGTGTCCATATACAAGATGAACCACAAACATGAAGAATTTTGAGGAATTAATGTGCAGTGGGAAGAGGAATGATGCACATTTATAATCTCAGCATGTGGTTTACTGGGTTTACTCCAAGAACAACGGAGCAGAATCCACAGCAAGAGTTCATGCATGAAGTTAAACAAGGGTTTGAATCCCGCCTCGGTGGGGCCTGGTGGGTTTCCTCCCGCAGTCCAAAGACATGCAGATAAGTGGCGTTCCCAAATTGCCTGCAGTGTGAATGAGTGTGCGCGTATGTGTGTGTGTGTGTGTGTGTGTGTGTGTGTGTGTGTGTGTGGGTCCAGCAATGGTTTGCATCCCATCCAGTGTGTACCCCGCCTCATGCCCTTGGGTAGAAAGAATAAGCGATATAGAAGATAAATGAATGAATAAATTATTATTAGACATCGGAGAAAGTGTAGCAGATATCAGATAAAAAAAAAAAAACTTTTTTAGAAATCTGATATCAGATGTTTGAGCAAGCATTTCAGAAACAGCATACCAGATATCAAATATCAGAAAAAGCCTAGAGTATTAGATATTAGATATTAGACAAAGGAGAAAGGTTATAGAATTGAGACATCACAGTTTCTCTAAAGCGTGATGATGATCCTGTCAGATCCACGAAATCCACATGCTGCTCCGTTAAGGCTGGAGGAACATGGAGACACCTCGAGCGTCCTGCACAGAGTCCTGACTGACCTCAATCGCACCCTAAAGCTTTGGGACGAACCGGGCCTGGAGCCTTCGTCGACATCCGACCCGCTGATGCTCTTGTAGCTGAATGTCCGCGGTCACGTTTAAAAACGCTCCTCGGGAAAAATACAGAGCATTCGAATCGACTTTCTCTGGAAGTGTTAGAACCGGGTGTCCGCAAACTTTCGACCTATGCCTGTAATTTTGCCGTGGTGTTTTTATTATGAATTATAATTATCATTTGTAGACGTGTGAATGCGAATCCCTGCAGCCCTGTTTTTTTGTTTTGTTTTTTTATAAGGTGGAGGGTCGATCAGAGATCTCCTCTAATGTTATCTAATGTAAAATCGTTCCGGGTCTGTTCCGTGCGTCACCTATTTGACACGTGGCATTTCCACCCGGGACTCATGAAATATGACGGCGCTACGTGAGGAATCAATTATTTGATATTTGTTCTCGTCGTGCCGCGTTTCTGCCCTTCAGCCTCGGCGCTAATTAATTGTTTTCATTATCAGTTCTCCTTGCGCTCCGTTTGCGGTAATTAAATGCCCGATTCATTTCACGGTCACGGGAATCAGCGCGCGAGAGGAGTCTAGCCTGGATTGAAATCTCTGACTGGTTGCATAAATTTACACGCCTCTCATCGCCAGGGTCTCCCAGTGAGAAATGAGTTTAGCCAGCGATTAGAGGCGTCACGCCGAATCCCGTTGCCCCTCTGTGAAGAAGTCAACTAATCAGAAAAGATTTTTTTTTTCCTTTTTGTTTTTCTCCAACCGAGCACTGATGTAAAAATATGAGCACCGTTCTGAGTAATAAATTCTGTCTGTCTTCTAGTGGACGAGTCGCCACCTGATGGGTCATTTATCAGCCGCTGAGGCTTACAAAGTTCAGGAGTCTCACGGTAGGCATTAAACACGACACGTGCGTGATGGAGCGGTATTTGTTTCCGCGACTCCGCTGAACGCTTTACTGCTGAGATAATTAGCTTTCAGCAGCTGCTTATTAGGGAGAAGCTACGGGGAGCCGAGGATGTAGCAGGAAGTCGTGAATTACAGCTGACGCAGAGATTCCGTCATGCTTTCCTCGCTCCATGCGGTTTGCGCTGTCACAGAGCGCCACGCCCCCGGGTTCGAGGTTGAATGTCACGGGAAACCGCGAGGTTTGTTTATTAACTTGCTATTTCTTTAATAAGTTAGCACAGGTCTCAGAACTCACTCAAAGTGTGTGTGTGTGTGTGTGTGTGTCTTTATTTCTCAAACTTCCTCCAAATGTGCCATATTATGCAAATGAGCTACGGTTGAGTCAGACACTCTAGCAAGGCTGGGCAACAAGCCGGAGGAGGCGTATCTTCTAATATGAGGTCATATTAGGAGAAAAATTGTATAGCCTTTTTTAATACAAAAAAATTATAAGAAAAAGTAGCAGAGAAGCAGAGAATGTTATGAATGTCACTTTGTACATAATACGTGCCCTTTAATGTCAAATTAAACTTTTACATTTACCAACCAGTAAGGGTTAAAGCCATCTGCCAAGACTTTGTTACTCATGCACTGTTAGGGGCAGAGAGGAAAGAACATTCCACATGCGCTCGACTGAGCTAAACTCAAGCACAGTTGACCCTTGGATTACGAGCATAATTCGTTCCAGAAGTGGGCTCGTATTCCAAAACACTCGTAAAACCAAAACAAATCTTCCCATAAGAAATAATGAAAACTCAAATAATTCATTCCACAGCCCAAAAAAATAAACACAGAAAAATAATTAATACAATATATAAAGTAAAAATAAAACAAAGTAACCTGCACTTTACCTTTAAAAAAAGTTCAAATAAATCCCAACGGGTAAGTGTTTCCGTTTGTGCGCGCAGGCGCCATGTATGTGTGTGTGTGTGTGTGTGTGTGTGGAATTAGCCCCTTCCCTCACCTCGTCTTACACAGTAAAACTCCTCCTCCCTCCCCCAACCTCGAGTTTTAAGTTTCACAACAAACACACACACAACGGAAACACTGTTTTAACGGGAAAAAAGAAATCTCTCTAATGACACTCACATGAGCGCGAATCACTGCTGTAAAGTAAAAAAAAAAAAAAAAAAATTAACCAGCACCTTACCTTTGAAAAGAATTGCGACAGAGTTTCTGTGTAGAGCAGAGTGTGTGTGTGTCTGTGTGACGCCGGGGAGGGGGGGGTGTAAATGCGAGAGAGTGTGTGTTTGTGTCGGTGTGTGTGTGTGTGTGTGTCGGTGTCAAAAAACTCGGCACTCGTAAACCAGGACATGCTCGTATTTCAAGTCAAAATTTATAAAAAATCTTTGCTCGTCTTGCGGAACACTCGTAAACCAAGTCACTCGCAATCCGAGGTTCCACTGTAGAAGTCAAAAGTATTCAGTGAAAAGACGTCTCAAGTACTGAGTAACTGTTTYAATTGWAATGTTCGATTTTTTTTTTTTTTAGAAATTATAATAATTATACAGGGGTTGGACAATGAAACTGAAACACTGGCCAATTTAGTGTTGGAGGTTTCATGGCTAAATCTGACCAGCCTGGTGGCCAATCTTCATTGATTACACGTTCCACCAGTAAGACCAGAGTGTGAAGGTTTAATTAGCAGAGTAATAGCACAGTTTTGTTTAAAATACTTCAATGCACACAACATTATAGGTGACATATCAGAGTTCAAAAGAGGACAAATTGTTGGTACGCGTCTCACTGGCGCATCTGTGACCGAGACAGCAAGTCTTTGTGATGTATCAAGAGCCATGGTATCCAGCATACCGCCAAGAAGAACAACCACATCCAACAGGAGTAACTGTGGATGCAGGAGGAAGCTGTCTGAAAGGGATGTCCGGGTGTGAACCCGCAGTGTATCCAAAAACAACATAAAACCACAGCTGCGCAACTCACTGCAGAATTAAATGTGCACCTCAACTCTCCTGTTTCCACCAAAACTGTTCATCAGGAGCTCCACAGGGTCGATGTACACGGCCGGGCTGCTGTAGCCAAACCTTTAGTCACTCGTGCCGATGCCAAACGTCTGTTTCAATGATGCCAGCAGCGTAAATCTTGGGCTGTGGATAATGTGAGGCATGTATTGTTCTCTGATGAGTCCGCCGTCACTGTCTTTCCCACATCTGGGACAGTTACAGTGTGGAGGAGCCCCAGAGAAGCGCACCACCCAGACTGTTCATGCCCAGAGTGAAGCATGGGGGCGGATCAGTGATGGTTTGGGCTGCGATATCATGACATTCACTACTGTAGGCCCAATACTTGCGCTAGATGGGCGCGTCACTGCCAAGGACTACCGAACCATTCTGAAGGACCATGTGCATGAATCCTGAAGGAGGTGCCGTGTATCAGGATGATGATGCAGCAATACACACACCAAGACTGGTGACAGAGTGGTCTGATGAACATGAAAGTGAAGTTGAACATCTCCCATGTCCTGCACAGTCACAAGATCTAAATATTATTCAGCCACTTTGGGGTGAGCGAGTCCGGAAACGTTTTCCTCCACCAGCATCACGCAGTGACCTGGACACTATCCTGCAAGAAGAACGACTCGTAATCCCTCTGGCCACCGTGCAGGACTTGTATCCGTCATTCCCAAGACCAACTGATGCTGTATTGGCCGCAAAGGGAGGCCCTACACCATACTAATGAATTATTCTGGTCTAAAACCAGGCGTTTCAGTTTCATACGACTCCTGTACAGAGACATACACACAAACTACCGCTCAAACGTTTGGGATCACTTTGTAACTCCATGGCCGTTCCGCAAGACCAAAATGTACCTCTGCTGCAGAGGAGAAGTTCAATTAGAGTTACCGGTCTCAGAAATCACCGATTGTTTTACAGTGTAGAAAGAAATAACGATGGAGTTAGAAAGTGATCCCAAACTTTTGAGCGGTAGTTTGTGTGTATGTGTGTGTATGTGTGTGTGTATATATATATATATATGAATAATAAAAATGAACTCACGAAGAACGAGCTTGTGCTGAACACACTAGAGGTGCATACATTAGAATAACCAAGCAATGAGGAAAAAACATGACATCAATCGCTTACCCACCCAAACACACACACACACACACACACACACACACACACACACACACACACACACTGAGCTTAAAGCAGGAAAACTGCTGTACACTGTGATGTGATGGAGAGGAAATCCTCACAGAGAGCAGGAACCCAACAGCACTTCCTTGTGTAACCCGACCCTGAGATCTGCACACGGCGATTTTCAGCGACAGCTACGATCACCAGAAAGCTCAAACTCGCCGCCACGCCCAGTTTTAGAACCGCTGTACCCATAGAAGCGTTACATTTCCTTTAAGTGGTGTGTACGGATCATTTGAAGAGCAATGTATGGCTGGTTTTACACAGCAGAACAGCAAGGAAGATAGAAAGTTGAGTGTGTGTGTGTGTGTGTGTGTGTGTGTGTGTGTGTGTGTGTGTGTGTGTGTGTGTGT
>QMIH01002853.1:42024-59905 GCA_003987875.1 Clarias batrachus
TAGTTTAGTACACAGTGAAACGAAACAACGTTCCTCCAGGACCAAGGTGCTACATACAGCATAAATTAACGGAAACTAACTAGCTAACTAAGGAAACCTAATTAGCTGGCTAGCTGAGACAAAATAGATTGATATGACATCATAAATTGAGAGAAGTGGCGCAACAGACACACATTTGTTGGTGATACATTATCGAAAAAATCGCACATGATTAAAGCCTCCGATCAGCCTTTTTCTCCATACAAGCAAATTAGTCTCACGCCCACTTATTACACAAGCTTACAACAGTCTCAAAACACTGCAAGCACTAACTGGTAATAGCATAATATTATCATATAGTTCAATATATAACATATAGAAAAACATTTAGAACTAAAATATTGATTCAAGTTCTTCTTTTCCTGAAGTGTATATATTTATTATAGTGTCATTTTCCTGTCAAACAGTTTATTGATAAATTAAGTGATATGAATGACAAGATCTCTATCCTGTTTTGGACATCAAACATAAAAACCTGCATCAAAGGAACCTTCCACCATAAGTGTCCTGATCTTCAGTGGCATATAAGATCAAATTTATAGTAAAAGTCTGAAATTCTGATTCTGTGTACGTAGCATTATCTTTTAGCTCCATTTTGTAGATATTACTCTCTTCACAAATATTGATGTGCATCCTGGCTCCCAAACCCTGTGCTAGTAATAGTTCAAAGCTTCTGAAAGAAAAAATGTATAAAATATATCATGATTTTCAGCAAAAATGTTTCGTTATGGACAACCGTGTGTGCCCGCAGGCAATAATTTGCCAAAATAAGTGAAAGTCTGACAATGGCATTTATCTCATTTTGCTGTCAAACTGTTCAAAAAAGTAAAAGAACTGAGAAAAAGTAAAGAGCTGACTTTTTTTCTTTCTTTCTTTCTTTCTTTCTTTCTTTCTTTCTTTCTTAAAACTGCCATTTTTTGGACTCAGATAAACACACACCACAGGGCAGATACAGAAGATTTATTTCACTGGCTTTAGGGATCTGAATGTAAACAGGGTCATTAAGGAATTAATGAAGACTGATATTAACGAGCAGTTACAGGGCGCTATGTGTGAAAAGGTTGATATATTTTATAGCGTATCATTATGACATAAGGTACAGTATGTTGCTGCCTGGGGCAAACTAAATAAGCCTGTAAATATTTTAATTGCTTGTCAATTCGTTTTAAATAGACGGTATATTTACAGTGATTGCATGTAAAAGGTATCGAGAGCCGCTTCATTCAAGCTTTTATTCAATCAGAACATCAACGACGCGATTATCGTCCAAACAAACATTTCCATATAAAGTGTCRATGAAATCTGTGGAGGAGAAGTAATAAGGTTAGATTAAATGTAGATTTCTTTTTCCAACTTGTTTCATTCGGAGCGACGTTGATCSTCAGCTGACACTTGGCACTTCACGGCGACTAGAATGCATGTCACGGGTTTTAGTCCATGCTGGAGGGGAAAAAAAGGCACGATGCTTTTAAAGGCCTTATAGAGCCTGGTATAAAAGATTGATGCTGGTAATTGCTTCAAGGACTCGAGAAGCACACTGATGTGTAAGTGCCTTGGTAATAAGCCCTAAAGGGGTTTGGCTGTAGAGCTACACCACTTATAATCTGCATTCCTGCTTCCTCTCTGCATCCTCCAGCATGTTTTGCGAAGAGGGATGATCTTATTGATGCGTTCTTTTTCGTTTGAATGCTTGTAGGTGAAAAACAATACAGTGGAATGCGACGGCGCTCTGGAGGCTGCGTGAGAAATGACAATAAGTCATCGAGGCTTCTGTCAAGCTCTGTCACAACGACAGCATTCATGATGTGGATAAACATGAAATCATCCTGACTCGTAGATTTTGCTCTCATATTAGAGCAATAAATCATGTCTAACTGGAACTGTGACATATAATTTCATACACTGTATCTTAAAAAAAAAAAAAAGTTGACAAACATGACAAAGTCAGTGATTAAAGTAAAATAAACAACAACGACAACGTTCACGTCAATACCGGTACTGTAACAGTATGTCCAGAAGCGCTTTATTCTCCTTACACCACCACCAACAACTACAACTATTTCWATTTATTGATTTATTAATGACATGCCATAATTTGTATCCGCTTATAGTTTATACTATATTTTAGATATCATTGTGCTATAAACAATCACTCCTACTGCAGATCTTCTTCTTTGATCTGGTTGTTAATAAGTTAAAAACGTACACACCTTATCATGTTACCAGAAAACTCCTGAGACATGAAGATGCCTTGAAAAGACATCGCCTTCTAGCAGTGTTAAATAATCCTCTCCTTACATAAAACTTCATCATTTACTTAGAACAAATATTATGCACCACCTTTAGCGTTGATTGCAGCACACAGTGTGAAGTCCGGTTCATGTATGAAAATGATTCCTCATGCACCCAGAACTGCTGTTTCACGGTTTCAGCACTGGAAACCTGCACAGATGTGATACCCTGGTGATTCAGTACATTCAGGTCATCAGCTGACTTCATTTTATTGCCACATAACGTTGCTGAGTCTCGACCTGAGCGACTGAAACAAACCCAGATCATAACCCTGTCTCCAGAGACTTGTACAGTGCATGATGGCTGCATCGCTTCATGCGCTTCTCTTCTTACCCTGACACGCCCATCGCTCCGGTATAACATGACCTTTTACCATCGCTCCAAAGTCCAGTCTCTATGCTCCCTAGCAAACTGAAGTTTTTTTTCCGATGAGTCTCACTAACGCGTGGTTTTCTTATGGACACACAGCTGTTTAGTTACAATCCTGTCAGTTCTCATCATTGTGTGTGTATGTGTGTGTGTGTGTGTGTGTGTGTGTGTGTGTGTGTGTGTGTGTGGGGGAAGCGAGGCCTCATTAACATTTTTCCTCTCATTTCTTCAATGAGCATTCAAGTGATCCAGGTTTTAATAATGTTTCGGAGAACTCTTTTAATGTTAATCTGATCTATCTGGAACAGCCGTGTGTCAAAGKTCCTTAGATACAGTAGTGAGTTGTTACTATAGAAACAATAACATAACAGGATGAGGGCATGAATTATTACAAAGCCGTGAGTTGCAGCTGCACTACTGTCAGAGTTCCTGATATAGAGCATTAATCAACACCAGCGCATTTTAATGACCTCGGTGCAACTTTTTTTTTTCCCGCCATCCGAGTTGCATTTCCAGAATGGCTATTCTGATTTACGCCGGATGTACGAGTTTTTATTTCCTCAGTTCAATCATTTAATCAGGTCGAGTTCTCACCGAGAACATTTTTTATTTATTTTTTTATTGTCTTATTGATGACATTGTAAATTGAGTGCAGCAGAATTCCATTAGAAAGGTGCAGCGAATCGTCATCCTCCATTTAACACCGGAGGAGTGAGAGATCCTCGTCTTAGTCACTGATTGAAAACAGCAGTCGGCCATCAGCTTCTTCTGCTTTTCTCCTGTCCGGTTTATAAGTGGGGCGTTTCCACTTGTCTGTTTCTAAACACGGCTTTCCATCAGACTCGAGAGGATTCTGCTGATTTCYTCCTCGCAATTTCCACTCTTATGTTTTTCAGTCTTTTATTGTTCGGGGTGGGTTTTTGTTGTTGTTGTTGTTGTTGTTGTTGTTATTGTTGTGTCTAGGAGGGAAGCAATTCAACCTGCCGGTAGATTGCTGGAATTCAAATAAAAGGATCTGTCCTAGTGTGAGCATGTTTTTCAGCCGGAGACTATAAAGCACTTCAGGATAAGAGGCGCTTGGCAAATCCTTTAAATTTGGAGCGTAGGAATCTGTTTCTGTCTCTGTATTTGATTAGTGCTTCAAGTATTCAGGAAAAAAAAAGCACTCAGAAACCTTTTTAAAAAAAAGATGTAGAAATTCAGAAGGTGCACATGCTTTTCCTGGTGTGTCTTCCAGTTCCTTTGTTTTGAATTGAATTGAACTCATGTTGAATTTTGTTCTGAGCTTCTCTTCCCTGCGTGTCCTCGTTACACCCCGAGCATTTGGTCTATTTTAAACCTGGGTTTTAGTTTCATCGTTGTCATGCAGCTTTTCAAGTTGTGTTTTCTTCTGGTCTACGTTTCTCTACGCCTTTTAGCGTGCCTTTACTACCGCTTATTCCGTTGTCCTCGTTTTCTCCTGTCCTGCCTTTCTTTTCGTTTCCGTGTACGTTTTTTTTTTAATGGTTAATTAAAGTGCATCTGCATTTACGTCTCTGAACCCATCCAGTTCCGGTTCCGACAGGTTCTCAACCTCAGCTACATCACTCGAGTTTATCGTTGGTCCAAGTTAGAGAACCAGGACTGTTTTTCAGGACTTTTTTTTTATATATACTAAGGATGCTGTAGTAACATAATGCAGCACTGGACATTCTATCTCTCACTCACTCACTCATCATCATCTATACCGCTTAATCCTGTATTCAGGGTCACAAGGGGATTGGAGCCTATCCCAGGAGACTTGGGGCACATGGCAGGGTACACCCTGGATAGGGTGCCAATCCATCGCAGGGCACAGAGACATACACTCACTCATTCACATACTACGGGCAATTTGGGAACACCAATTAACCTAACCTACATGTCTTTGGACTGTGGGAGGAAACCAGAGAACCCGGAGGAAACCCACCAAGCACGGGGAGAACATGCAAACTGCATGCACACAGAGACGGGAATCGAACCTGGCCGGGGATCGAACCCGGACCCTGGCGGTGCAAGGTGACAGTGCTAACCACTACACCACCGTGCCGCCCACATTCTATCTCTGTCCAGGAAAAATATGAAGGCCGTTCAAGTGAAAGCGGGACTTATTTCTCTATATAATCCGCTGCAACACTAATGCTTGACGGTGGAAGGTTTTCTTAGTAAATGTTTCTCAGAGCTGTGATCAGACTGTCTTCTTCGTGTCTGGTCTCCCGGGAACTCCTTAAATCCCAAATAGATTTATATGTGCATTTAGGACATTCAGCAGACGCCTTCATCCAGAGAGACTTATATATATATATAAGTGCTTGTAAGTCTGTATCCGTAAGTACGTCCTGATGCTAGCTCGCTAGGATACTAGAAACATGCACAAGACGCACAAGACTTGTTAAGTTCAGAAAGAAGTATGTCTTTAGACGTCGTTTGAAGTGACTCGTGAGTACGAATATCTCGAGGAAGGTTCATTCCGCCTCCTGCTGTAGGTGTCAGAACGGAGAAGAGTCTTGACGCAGGACCTCCTCGTACCCTGAGAGACCAAGCGAGCCGTGAAGCTCATTTATACAGAGTGCACAAAAAGCAGGAAGGAGAAAGATTCCGGGAAATAGCTATTGTCCAGAGAGTTCGTCCCTAAACTTTAAAAGGCGACTTTAATTTAATGCATCTATTGCATCATTAACTCGCTCAGAAACAACCTATTTAATTGTGGAATGAGAGTTGCCTGGAACACACAGCGTCTGTCACATTCCTGTGCGAGCGTAGGAATTGAGATCCACAGCCAATGAGCTACAGAATGTGTTCTCGGTGCCTGTGGCCAACTAATCTGGTTTAAAAAAAGCAGCGAGGTTTATTGTCCCTCGGAGCGTTCTCCGCCATAACTCTCACGCAGAGGTAACAGAAGAAGTGTGTCCGGAACGATGACGGATGTCACGGCGCAATGAGAGCAGGGCCGCACCGGGGTGAAGGGTGGATGATGGACGTACAGAGCGTCGAACCCTGCGGGACGAATCTGTCCTCTGGACCAAATTAAAGATGGCTAATTATGACAAATCTGTGCTCCATGGGAACGCCGCGCTGTGCTTAAAAATTATGACTCAGATTGTTTATCTGCGCTCGCACTCCGCCAGCCCACAGCACATTAGATCATTTTCTGATATTTCTTCTTCCAGCAGTTACGATGAAGAATAAGCAGAGCGAAGTTTTATGACTTATATAAAGCTTAGATCAAGCAGATGAAGGTCATCAGTTTGAATCCGTTAACCTTCGACTACTCAGCTCAGTTGTAAGCCTCTTTGGATAATGCAATGTACATTGTTAGAACACTTGCAAATAAATAAATTTTAAAAAACCAGCAGCCGGCAGCGATTCGCGTAACAACCAACCAATTAAAAATAATCAATTAAATGAATTACAAGAGAAGAAAAACAATTGGACAGAGGGATGAGGAATGGATGCCAGGCAGCGATAGGGCATGGCATTGTTTTCACAACTAGATGAACGCTCATTAGGGCACTTCATCATGTTTTCTTGACTTAAAGGACACCCATTTGGCCACTGCATCAGGTTTTCTCCACTAAAAGGACATCAATTAGGGAACTTCCTCATGTTTCTCTGCATGTACGGGAAACCTCTTATGCACTGCATCATGTTTTCCTAACTAACACCCATTACAGCACTTCAGTGGGCACTATATCATGTTTCCTCCATTTAACAGACATACTGTACATTAGTACATTTCATCACATGTAGCTGTACCCTATAGGGCACTGCATGACATTTTCTTGACTTAAAGGGCACACGTTAGGGAATGTCATCATGCTTTATCCAGGAGTAGGCGAATCCTTGAGGGCACTGCATCATGTTTTCAGCAAAATAAAGACATTCTTTATGGCATTTCATAGGGAACTACATCACATTTTCTCCACTCAGTGGTTAAAGGCACCCATTAGGGCACTTCAGCATGTTTCCCTGCATGTATGTGTCCTCTTGATTAAAGGCGCTTGATCTTGTTTCTCCACATGCAGACAAATCCTTTCGGGTACTACATTGTGTTTCCACAACTATAAGGATACCTATTAGGGCACTTGGTCATGTTGATCTGCATGTAGGGGAACCCTATAAGGCACTTCATCATGTTTTCCCACTAGAAGGGTACCTATAGGCTGCACGGTGGCGTGGTGGTTAGCATTGTCACATGGCGACTCCTGCATGGAGTTTGCATGTTCTTCTCGTGCTTGGTAGGTTTCCTCCTGGTTCGCCAGTTTCCTCCCACAGTCCAAAGACATGCAAAGTGTGTGTGTGTGTCCTGTGATGTATTGGCACCCTTTCCAGTGTGTACCCCGCCTCGGGACCTAAGTCTCCAGGAGCTCCAGGACCCCCGCAACCCTGTATACATTATAAAGCAGTACAGAAGATGAGTATGTGAGTGAGGATAATTATATAGGGACACTGCATCAGACTTCTAGAAGGTCATCACTTAGGGCACTTCATCTATATCTGCATGTAGGGGAAGTATGTACAGTATATGTAAAGAACATAGGGGAAGAATATAAGGTACTCCATCATGTTTTCTTAACTATGCGGACACCCATTAGGGCACTTCACTGGGCACTATATCATGTTTTCTCCACTTGATGATCTTCCATTAGTGCACTTCATCATTTCTTTTTTCTCTACATATACCGTATATAGGCATGTCATCACGTTTTCCCACTAAGGATACCTAGCGTCATCATTTCTCCACACCTCCAGTAGGTGACAATATGGGGTACAGTATCAAGTTTTCATGACTTACAGGACACCTATTAGGGCACTTCGTCATGTTTCACCACAGGTAGCCGAACCCTGTGGGGCACTGCGTCATGCTTTCTCAGCTAGCCAGACACCCATTAGGGCACTTCATCTTGTTTCATCACATGTAGGTGCACCATATAGGGCAATGCTTCATGTTTTCTCGACTAGGACACCTAATAGGGACATTTCTCATGTTTTCTTGACTTAAAGGACAGCCATTAAGACGCTTCATACCGCAGCCCCACTGGAGACTGAAGGCCTTTTTTTATTTGAAGGGCAGACTTCTTTACTTTCTTCACTTCATTTTATCCTCTGTACCCTTATCATGTTTCATCTACCGTACAGACACTCTAGAGAGCACAATCGTTATTATTATTATTTTCATTAATAGCTATAGGGACACCACCAGTGCAGAGAAATATACATTTAAACAAATGTATGATCTATTTAAAGGCCATGTGTATAGCAGCTGAATTAGGTCTTATAGTATAAAGTGACGGAAATAACTACTGGTATGGTGAAAATACATTGTATTCATTTTTAAAGAACATGTGATACTGTTTACATAGGAGCTGATCAGTAACCATATGGGTGGCACATATGGCAAACTGGCACACGTGTGGTGTAACAAATACACAATTCCACCCAATGAGTCGTTTGTACTGTACCTATCATAATCTTGTCAAACCCAAATACTGATAACAAGCAATACAAACGGTAACATAAAACGGGACAGGGGTTTTTAGGTGTGGCGTATTCAAGCACTGATCTTTATTACTCTTAATGCAAGCAGTAGATCAAATCAATGTGAACATAACTACAGTGGAACCTTGGATTGCGAGTAACGTGGTTTGCAAGTGTTCCACAAGACGAGCAAGGATTTTTTTTTTAAATTGACTTGGAAACCAAGCAAAAGTCTTGGTTTATGAGTACCAAGTATCATATATCACGCATGCGCCTCTTATTTCGACACCGAGCGTCACATGATCACAACTGAGCCAATGATTTTTCTCTCTCTTGTGCTGCAGAATTGTGGGTAATCAACATCTTCCTCTCTGTTTCAGCGTTTCTCCTATGTGTGTGTGTGCGTGTAATTTGAAACCGACACAGGCAAACACACACACTTTCTGCTTTACACAGAAACTCTGCTCTGTCGTGATTCTTTTCAAAGGTAAAGTGCTGGTTCATTTGTTTTGTTTTTTTTACTTTACAGCAGTGATTCCGTAAGTATGCACTCACGAATACTTTTTTCCCCCCGTTAATACAGTGTTTCCGTTGTGTGTGTGTTTGTTGTGAAACTTAAAAAGCGAAGTGGGGGGAGGGAGGAGGTGTTTTGACTGTGTAAGACGAGGCGAGGGAAGGGGCTAATTACACACACACACACATACACAAATGGAAACACTTATCTGTCTGGATTTATTTTTACTTTTTTTAAGGTTCAGGTTAATTATTTTTATTTTTATTTTATATATTATTAATTATATGAATCATTATATGAATTATTTTTATGTGTTCATTTTTGGGGGCTGTGGAATTAATAATTTGAGTTTTCATTATTTCTTATGGGAAAATTAGATTTGGTTTACGAGTGATTTGGGATACGAGCCCACTTCTGGAACTAATTATGCTCGTAATCCAAGGTTCCACTGTATAGGGTTATTAGGGAAGGAATACAACAAGGCTCAATGAGTTAATGTGATACACAACACTCAGTTGTTGTTAGTCTTTCAGCTGTTCCTGTCGAGGAGTCGAAACGGCTGGACCATCCAATATCAACAAATTGGCATAGGTTTTATGCCAGATGCCATTCCTGATGCAACCCTCCCATTATATCCGGACTTGGGACGGGCACTGCACCCAGTTGCTGGGGTTTGAGCATCATGTTGGGAGTTGAACCTGGACCTTCCTCATGGCAAGGGCGAGAAACCTACCGCTGAGTCACCAATGCCCTGATACACAACACTCAGCGTGCAGAACAAACATTAGACAGAGAGAGGCACCGAGAACTGAAACGTCAATAAAAAGGACAGAGACAATGAGACACAAGAGAAAACGATTAGGGACGTGTGGCATGCTGGGGCATGATGGGAAAGCAAAACATAACCACTTTTAAATTCTTGTGTCTTATTTATAACCAAGAAACTGTCACTAATGGTTAAGGATTAAAACCGTTCAGTCATGACATCTGCTTATCCAGATGTGCTTATAAAGCAGGAAATTCTATTTAGATGGAAGGAAACCAAAGAAAGAATCAGATTTGTGTCAATAAAAGATTACGAAAACCAGACAAGTAGCACTTTTGTGATTTGCTGTTTCCATGGACTCCACTTGCCAGGAGATAAATGTCTGCGAGCCGTATCAATGCGTCCATCTCCCTCCTCGTGTCAGCAGCGTGTGAGAGAATGACTCAGCCTCGCATGATCGATGCTTTCTCATCAAACGGACTCGCCCACTGTCCGAGTTATCGGCTCTCAGCTGTGAGGCCTGGGATGAAAAATAAATAAATAAAAAAAGAGGTCTGCAGGGCGATTATATGACACACAAACATACACACACACAAAAAAAACCTCAGTTACATGATTGCGAGAAATAACAAATATTCCTCATGAGAAAAAGATCAGCTTGTTAACGAGTCTCGGGTTGTATATCGCTCAAGTGCTCCACGTTACTGATTGAAAGGATTAGATCACAGCGGGAGGATTTGTGCAATGTGGAGAGATTACGTACAATCATGAGACATTACCCAGGTTTAGAAAATGATCAGCTTTTATCTCGAGTGCACTTCAATCCATGGAAGTGGATAATTTCTCAATACAATTGGAAAAAAGTTGTGTTCGTGAAAGTCCAGATCAAAGTTCGATTTTGTTTTTATTTATTTATTTCAGGGTTTTTTTTTATTGATTTGGTTTATTTTTCATCACAATGATTTTCCGATCCTGCCAGTTGGTGGAAACGTCTTATTGGTTCTTACATCTGTAGGTCATTAAGACGTAATTTTATTAAACAAAAKCAAAAACATTCCAGTAGTTAGCTACAAGTATTAATATTCCCGCTAGTATTAAATCAATAACAATTTCTTCATGCATTTCCATTATTGAGTATTTTTTATCCCATGCTATTTAATGCAAACGAAATGCATGTTTGTTGTTCTGCATCTGCTCCATGAATAAATAGAAATGCTTGATTCAACACAGAAGTGGCTTTTTTTCCTCCTCATAAACACCGAGTTATATGTCGAGTGTCACGGTGTGCATCATCTCAGTAGTTGTACTCTTGTAAATCTGTAATTATGTATTGGCCTCCGCAATCTGTTCAACATAATTAGAGCTGAAATGGCAAGTCGAGAATAAAATTAAGCTTACCACCTGTCATTAAACTATGTTTCCGTGAGTAACAAACTGAACCGCGGTTCATGTACTGTAGATGAGGATCGTGTGGTTAAGTGCGCATGGAGTGTTTACGTAGGGAAATATTTCGCCGAACTAAAGAAAGTTTGGGGACGTAATTGTAGATGGAGGAAACCCACCAAGCACGAGGAGAACATGCAAACTCCATGCACACAGAGATGGGAATTGAGCCTGGCCGGGGATCAAACCCAGACCCTGGAGGTGCAAGGCATCACTGCTAACCACTACACCACTATGCCGCCCCACCCCTAACTATAATTTAAAATAGTCTTTTGCACATTTCTATTCTATCTAATAAAAAATAATCAAAATGTAATTTAGGTCATACCCAGATAGAAAACTTTATATTTAGAGCACTAAACAGATACAGATACAGTGTCTTCTGATTTTTTCAGATTGCTCAGCACCAGACACTTCTTTCATTCAATCCATCACAGGACACACACACATATATATATATATATATATATATATATACAGTGGAACCTTGGATTACAACCATAATACGTTCCAGAAGTGGGCTTGTATTCCAAAACACTCATAAACCAAACCAAACCTCCCCAAAGAAATAATGAAAACTCAAATAATTCGTTCCACAGCCCAAAAAAATATATACATAAAAATAATTAATACAATATATAAAGTAAAAATAAAACAAATGAACCAGCACTTTACCTTTAAAAAAAAAAAGTCTCAACAGAGAAGTGTTTCCGTTTGTGCGTGCAGGCGCCGTGTATTTGTGTGTGTGTGTGTGTGTGTGGAATTAGCCCCTTCCCTCGCCTCGTCTTACACAGTAAAACTCCTCCTCCCTCACCCCACCTCGCAACGGAAACACTGTTTTAACGGGAAAAAATAAACTCGATACTCGTAAACCAAGACATGCTCGTTTTTCAAGTCAAAATTTATTAAAAATCTTTGCTCGTCTTGCAGAACACTTCTAAACCGAGTTACTCGCAATCCGAGGTTCCACTGTATATACATACACAATTAGGCTCATTGGGAACACCAGGTCACCTAATCTGCATGTCTTTGGACTGTGGGAGGAAACAAGGAGAACATGCAAACCCGACGCACACAAACACAAGGTGGGAATCAAACCCTCAAACCAGGAGGTGCAAGGCGACCATGCTAACCGCTGTCACTGTACCACCTGACTCGACTCTTTTTCCTCCCAAATGATGTTGACTAGTGATGGTTCTTTAATCATCCCATGAGTCTGACTGCTACCTTATTAGAAATGAACGCAATGACACTTAATTTAGGATTAAGTTTGTGAAATCTTTATAAAAMAAGAAAACAAAAAAATAATAAATCAGCAACATCTCTGCACTTAATTAAGATTTTAATGAAGATCTTCCTACACTAATTACATAGAGTAGATATTCAAAACCCATGTCATTTTGCCTCATACATACAGTACAGCAACACAGCTGAGAGTCGAACACACACCTCATACTATTATGGTAATATCTCAGATGTTGCAAACAGGTTTCCATGGAAGCATATTGATTAAATTACACTAAAAGGCTACCGGCATTGATAATGTATCCAAAAAAAGGAAAGAAATACATGCAAGCTGGTTGAAAAGCCCAACGAAATAGCTGACACATCAGTCTGAACGTTGAATCCAGATGAAATAAAACAACACAAAAGGACATGAGATTAGAGATTAGAGATGACAGCATTAGGAGAAGATAAGCACCCAGACTTGGGACTGTGGACAGGGTGGCATTTTGGGGTCCATGATACAAAACAAGACGCATAAAGTTCCTCTGAAAACACAAAAAGGAGTGCAGTCAGAAGGTTATAGATAAATATATAKAGAGAGAGAGATAGCAATTATTATTATAATTTAAAAAAAAACTATGATACAAAGCATACAAAGCATTGTAAACATACAAGCCGAACTAAACTTTTTGTGGCGTTTTTTGTTGTTGTTGTTGTTGTTGTTGTTTTGCACACTGCACTTTATGGACATTGCTCACACCCGACATTTATGGTCCATTTATGGACATTATACATTTGAACATTCATGCACATTTGCACTCACCCTGGACATTTCTGGACATTTCTATTCATTTGAGTTTGCACAATGCCCATTTTTCCATATTTTTCATATTTATACACCCATTATTGTCTATATTTTGTACAGCTAAATTTTTTAATATTTTTATATCCTATATTTTATATTTTTTTGTTCTATTTTTCTCTGCAGCTAAGTTTTTCTATATTTTATTCTTATTCCATTCCCTAATTTATTTCTTGTTAAAAATGTAGATTTTAAGGTCACAAACGGTCATATAAGCATTTCACTGCATATCGTACTGTGTATGACTATGTATGTGACAAATAAAATTTGAATTTGAATTTGATTTAATGATGACATGGCATCCTGGGTCACAAGAATCTTATCAAGGACGGTAGCAAGAAGAAAACAGAGCCGCTTTCAGTTTGGTTTTTAAAGCAGCCGGTGCCAAGAGGAATCATGAATTAAAGTCAAGTTGAATGTCTATTTATTTCATATTTCATTTACATGTATTTTCTAAATGTATAAATAAACTTATTTTCTAAAATATATATAAAATATGATTATAGTGTTGGAAATTGGTAATATTGGTAATATTTTTGGATGGCTGGAACGGATTATCTGCATTTACATTGTTTCCTATGGGAAAATGGGTTTCATAATACGGAACTTCGCTATAAGAGCTCGTCTGTTCAAATTCATATACAAAGATTCTGATGTATACTGTTTCTATGTACATGTACTGTCCATACATTAATAAAAAGAGAGAATGAAAGTGCATGCAAGACCTGTGTACAGTATGTCCTAAGTGGGCCTTCAACAAAATAGCTTCCAGAACCAAAAGAAGGACGACAGAGAGAGCTGAGATCCAGATGTAACAAAAAAATGTCAGAAAAGCTAAAAAGGATTTTTGGAAAACACAACATACCAGTTTACTTCAAACCATTCAAGACAGACACATTAAGACAGTGATTCGTCCATCCCAATGACCGCACACCTAAACATAAGAATGTATGTGGTTCAAAAAGTATGCCACCTTTAAGGACCCGCATTACACTTTCTGGTCATTTAACTTTAACAACTCTCCCTAATCTTTCTCTATTGTCTTCCTAACAGCTCTCTCTAATGACCCTCCCTCCTATTATCACCTTCTCCATTGTTTAGGTAACAAGCCTTTTCAGACCGGGAGGATCCTTTGACCTTGAAGGATTCAAATATGAGGAACTTTCCAACTTACCTTACTAGACTGAAGAAGCTACTTGGATGAGTAATGAAACATATGTAGCTAACAAGAAAGAAAGAAGTCCAGTTAAGATACATTATACATTATAGATTGATTAATTTTCTACAAGAGCAGCTCCGACAATAGTGAAGCGGCAAATCAAAGATTTACACTTTAATGCACTTGTTCCTATAATATTAAATAATAAAGATTCTCATATTTATATAGTTAAATATAGAGCCTTATAGGCTCGACAGTGGCAGCTTAGCTGTGCTGCGAYTAAAGTAAAGCCTTTATTTATTACATATACATTACAGCACAGTGTGACTGTTACTTCTTCGCATATCCCAGTGCAACTGGGGTCAGAGCATCTGGAGCAGATAGGGTTAAGGGCCCAACACTGGCAACCTGGCTGAACTGGGAATTGAACTGCCAATCTTCCGMTCAGTAACTCAGTGCCTTAGTCGTCTGAGCCACCACTAGCCCCTAAACGACAGTGCTAACCAGTACCCCACCTTTCCACCTTACTTTATAACAGTCAGMGCTAAAGCTATAACATTCCCAGTAGCATCATGATTTCTGATGGTTTTCAGTCTTATTAACTTCAAAAGTGAGGCTGTTAAGGAAGCAGGGAATTAAATGTAACTATAAATGTAAATAAAAAGTACACAATTAAAATTGTTGATTTAACACCTTTAGAGTGTATTTAAGTGGCTGAGTGCTCACTGGTAAAGTGCTCACCCTATCATCCAGCGATCGCGAGTTCGAATCCAAGAGAGATTCCTAGAGAGAGCTGATTGGCTGAGCTCTTTCARAGGGAGGGGTGGGAGGCACTTGGCGCTCTCACACCAATCACAGCTCTACAGCCAATCACAGGCATCTGTGAGCCCATGCAAGCAGAAGGAGTGGATAGCGCTGTCCTCCAAGTGTGTGATAAAAGTCTTCGCACATCTTTAAAGGATTCAATCGATCACAGATTAGAGCGTCACTTTTGACAAATACTGTAATTAACACATTCCCAGGTGTGTAGAAGAAGAACCCAAGCACACCCAACCTTGACTTGAAATGCATCCGGACATGACAGCATGCCAAAGATTCAACCACAGACCAAAGTGCTGATCATCAATAGCCTGAAGACCAAGTCTCCTGCTGTGGTGGCAGACTGCATCCCAATCATCGCAAACAGTGCACWAGACCTATTGGAACCTGCATGGACCCAAGATTAACACAGAAAACAGTCAAGTTCGGTGAATGAAAAATCATGGTTTTTGGTTAAATTCAGTATGGGGACGTGCAAGAGAACTGCAGAGTGGACGGCAACATCAACAGCTTGAGGTATCAAGACATTCTTGCTGCCCATTACATTCCAAACCACAGGAGAGGGCAATTTTTTTCAGCAGGATGGTGCTCCTTCTCATTACTTCAGCCTCCACATCAATGTTCCTGAAAGTAAAGAAGATCAAGGTGCTCTAGGCATGAACATTATTGAGCAGATCTGGAGTAAGATGAAGGAGGAGGCATTGAACATGAAACCAAAGAAACTTGATGAACTCTGGGAGTCCTGCAAGAATCCTTTCTTTGCCATTCCAGATGACTTTATTAATAAGTTATTTGCGTCATTGCYGAGACAAATGGATGCAGTCCTCCAAGCTCATGGGAGTCATACACAATAATAATTCTTTTCCCACTGCACCATGACTTTATGTTCTATACTGTACATTATTTCTTTTACGTGACAAGACTTTTGTCTAAKCAAAGTCTGACCTTTCTCTTCCAATTACAGTAAATAATTTTACAAAACATCATATAAGCCACTTCTGATTCCAAATGATCAACTAGAAGTCAAGTTATTATTTGTTGTCCTACMGCTTGGATAGGCGACAAGTCTTTTGTCTTGGTCCAAATAGATCTAACACTGCAGGATGTTCATTTTAGAAACTTGTGTTTATTCAACTCAGGACATTTGGCTGTGTATCATGTGTCATTCATTAATTAAAAAAAACAACAACTATAAATGCAGTGCTATAGGATGAATGAAAACACTGCAGGATGTGCTGTTATAGAAAATAACAATGACTCAGCTGATCGGTGATTATCTTCTTAACATGTTTCGCTCCAGAGTGTGTAATTCCTCTCCTTACTTGCCTGATTTGCCTTCAGGTGCTGATGCACCATGGAAATAGACTCGACGCTCCAAAGCAGGAGGGCTGAGTTTCGGGAACATGCTGTCAGTAGATGCGACAGAGACAAATGCTACATGCTCTATGATCTTCTTCTCGGCTTAATTGGAAGGCGTCTTCCGTCTCCTCTCATTACATCAGATCTCCTAACATCTAAAGCGTCCCCCTCAGTGGGCTGGGAAACACACAACTCCATTCAAACATCTTTGCTATGCCTGTAAGTTATTCTTAGCGACTGACGTCCGTATGGTAAGTGGTAATTATGACTGATTTACAACCACGGCYGATTTACGATCATGCCCGAGCTCATGCACGAGCTTGTCTCTACAGCTTTGATTTGAGGCAGTGTTTAGCAATTAGCTTCGACTTGAGCGCTCAAAAGCTTTACTAGCCACTACAAGCCTTGAGGAAAGCGATAAAGGAACRTGATGCTWACAGATAACAAGAAGAGAAATGAAAGACTACAGATTTTGAGACAAAAATATGACCATGCCTTCRTCTAGAAACAAAAAAAAAACATCATAGATTTGAATGTTATAGTGAGGCAATGTTCGCCAGGATTTGGAACATTATCAGGAAAAAGGTTCAACAATCAAGAGTGCTCATTACGGTGAGACGGTTAWAGAAGAGCTGTTGACTAAACTTCGGATTAAACACAGAGGACTGATATCTGAGGGCTTTCTGATCTCGCATATCTGCACACATCTCCACATTGTCGACACTCTGCAAAAATGTTGTTTTGAGTTGTTAAAGCATCCGCCCTACTGATCGCTCTCCATCGGACTTTGACCTGTTTAGTCCCCTGAAGGCAGCTCTACCAGGACGATTCATTTCTGATGAAGACGTCAAGACAGTGCATTCATGGCTCGCATCTTGGCCTAAAAYGTTCTTCAATGATGGAATACAAAAACTTGTTGACCACAGACAAAGTGTATTGAAAAGAGAGGAGATTATGTAAAATCTGGAGCCTATCCCAGGAGACTTAGGGCACAAGGCAGGGTACACCCTGGACAGGCTGCCAATCTATTACAGGGCACACACACATACTATGGGCAATGAAGGAACGCTAATTTGTCTAATCTGCATGTCTTTGGACTGTGGAAGGAGACAGGAGTACCCGGAGGAAACCCACCAAACACAGGGAGAACATGCAAACTCAGAGACGGAAATCGAACCTGGCCAGGACGACCCAGGAGGTGCAGGGCGACATCGCTAACCACTGAACCACSCAGCCGTCCATTCGTCATTTTAAGTTAATTCAAATAAATTCTACAGCCAGAGTGCGGATAATTTTTGACTCAGCCTCGTAGTTGCAATTTAAATTCCACCAATCTTCCTAATGCCATATTTTAAGAAGAAATTGGACGTCATGGAGGAAACCTACACTGAGTGAAAGGGAAGACCCTGCACCACTGTACCAATCTCAGATAAAAGGGTACTACACTGTACTTTGGGTGGTAATGTCAAGGATGGCATTGTGGTACCTTTACTATGCGTCTTTCACCTGGACAAATGGACTGATGTAATCTTTAAA
>QMIH01002854.1:3127-25026 GCA_003987875.1 Clarias batrachus
GTATTCTTTGGTCCCTAACATATAATTTTGGAATATGGAATACTAATAAGAAAAGAGTGAAGTGTAGATCTATCTGCATTGGACGGTATTCATTTGAAGTTTGAGCCTACAAACCTAGATCATGACTTGGGTGACATCATAGTTGTAACTTTCTACAGAGTTTCTGCCTTTATACAATCAGGACTAAATTATTGCCACTCTTAGTAAAATCATATTAGATTCATAAAGGTTACATATTTTTATTTTGTAAATATAAATATATTTTTTGTAAACATRAGAGCATTGAGACATCTGGTATATTACTGGTAAATTCTCAAATACAGAATCCTCCTTGGTCTTCTCCTCTGCAGCTTACCTCACAGATCTTTTTTAAAATGGTGTATAGGTCAGAAGATGGAGAAAGTCATGTCAAAAGCTTGACTGTGTCATTGTTGAACCATTTTTTGTGTGCATTTGAATACATGTTTTGGATAATTGTCCTGCTAGAAGAACAGCTTTCTCGGTTCTTGGCRGCAGCAGTCTGATTATCATTTAAAAGCTCCTGGTTTGCCATGGACTCCATCCAATGGGCTTTTTCAGTATAAACTCCTTCACCATATTTAAATTTATTTTGTCTATAATTGGCTTCCTTTTTTTTGTTGCCAATATCACTCTGAGTATTTGTTATGGAATACTGTTCTGTTCAGTTTTTGTTTCATCTGACTATAGAACCATGTCCCAGTCAAAGCCCCAGTAGCATCTAGAGAACCCCATGTGCTCATATTTGTGCTCCACAGTTTGCTTGGTATGGGTGCCCAATTGCAGATTTGGAAATAATGTTTTTTGTACTCCTCTTACAGCAATGGAGGCAAAGTACACTTCCCTTAATCCTTGGTTTATTACAGAGAATTGCTCTAACTATTGATACTGACATGTTTATGTTATTTCAATAGTAATTTACGGTAAACACACTGATGTCACATACAATAAGTGTATTCTACAATCTTTCCCACATTGATGATGAGTGACTAAAAGAATTTGGTCCCATATTTACAGTGCAGCAAAACAGGAAGTCATGAATGACCTCTTACCTCTGACCTCATTCAATTAAAAAAAGTGAAATCTAAATGAAAACAGTTATTATTTCCTTTAAGTAAAATGATATACAATATCATTTTACTTAAGGTCTATATGTGCTACATTATATCACCAAAATAAATGTGTGTAAAAGGTGCATAATTTCAGGGAAACACGTTCCCAAGCTCAGTATCTAAACAGAGCACATGGCAGTAGATGTCATAGGGCTCGTATCTGCTACATTGAAGCTTTAAAAGGAGTTATTTCCGACAGACTGCTTTATCACTGGAGGTGTTGGAATGCTGCCTCTAATTCCTCACATAACTTTTGTGAGTCAGACCTTATAGTATAAAAGAGCTCCATCTCCCAGCTTGAAGCTATGATACACAGACCACGGACACAGCTTAAAAAGACTAAGGGATCGAGTCCTGTTCAAGCAATTCTTAAGGGAAAAAATGTCTCCGTTTTACATTCCATCTGTTAGCTTTGTACTGTTTGTAAGTCTGGCACTCACAAGTGCACTACCRCTACAAAACACGGCCTTGACTAGTGAAGACTTGAATGTCTTGAAGGTAAGTCTAGACCTGTACTACTGTACAGTATGATTATATTAATTCAGCACTGTAAAATGTCTCTTCATTAAACGTACATTATCATTTTCCTTCAGCAACTGCTCAGCCAACTGGAAGAATCARTTCCTGCTCAAACCCTGGAACAGGAAGTGGAAGAAATGGCATTTGAGGAAGGTGTACCTCAGCCTGAGGTGCTTGCAAGGGACTTCCTCTCTGCTCGGGATCTGAAGACGGTTCGCCAGGACTCTGGTTCCAAGAAGTACTCAGGTTGTTTTGGCCGCCGGTTGGATCGGATCGGCTCCACGTCCAATCTGGGCTGCAACACTGTTGGTCGCCARAGTAAGTTAACTTCATCAGTCTATATATTTACACTTGTCAGGAATTTGCAGAAAGTTACAAGCTCATGCTCAAGCTCCTAAGGAATATTCATGAAGTATGTACATATTCACTGTAGCTCATACTACTGTATATAGTCATTAAAAGTAATTGAATTATCTACCTTGATTATCTTTTGTGTTACTTATCAGTTTCCTTTTTTCTTTATGCATTTTTTTAGGTCCAAAGAGAAAATGAAGTCTTACAGTAAAACTGTTACATCATTGCCTGTGATGACGCCAGAGTGAATTTTTAAAAGTGCATTTATTTATTAGAATATTTATTGATCTGCCTACATATATGTACAAAATTTATATTTGTATGCATTCTTTATTTATGCTCAATAGTCTGTTGTATATCTAATTGAAATATTTAATAAATGATTTTGGGAAAAGTTGTTGTTGTTATGCCTCATAATTAACACCTTMATTAATTMATTCATTCATTCATTAAAMCTGAAGCATTTCAAAACTGTTTTTMTCCTCCATRWTTATAAATTTTGGGCCCGTTTTATTAAAATGTGGATGGTTGGCTCTATATGATGTTTTTAGTTCACAACCCCACTTGTTTTGAAAATGAAACAGGAACTTTCTAAGCATTACACTACACAAGGCGCTCCATGATTTCATTCAGCACCATGGAGAGCGAAATGTATCTACAGGTGAACAGTGCTACAAGTCTCTTTCTTAATAGGTTAAAACAATAGATATAAATATAGCTACTTACCTTACCTCACAAGGATAAATAAAACATTTTGCCTTACCCAGTATTTTAGGATTCAGTTGTTCTCCATGTGCCTCAGTGAAACAGACGTTTGCATTTTTAAATAGAAATAATCCTGGAACAATTTAACGTTTAATTTAAAACTGAGATGATGGCATTTGGTTAACCCCACTAAGTTGTAATGAACAGTGACATTTATTCATAGTGCTTGGAAATCAGTCCACAATATACAGTAGGAAACAAGTAAGATTATAATTTCAGGATGTTCCTGGCATTCATTTAGTAATGTTAAACCAGTGGTAAATTCAAGTGCTTTCAGTAGAAGAAATATACTTTAATATTGTACTTTTTTGTTGAAAAGATGGGATAAGGGTAAAAATATTATTATCATAAAGCATATTTTTATTMATTTTATGTCAGTTTTAAGAGTGAGGAATATACAATACATGTCTCAACCCAGAGTCTTTAGGAGCATCCAAATTTTATTAGATGGCATAACATGCAGACAATTTTAATGACTAATGGTGCCACCAGTGGAAACACATTGAATGACTTGGTTTAAATTATGCAATCYCATGGTTTTGACTGTTAATAAGCATTACAGGCTTAGTCTTAATATGGTTATCATCAGCTACAGTAACTGGTAAGAGCAGATCTAACCAACCTTTACACACCTTTATTCATGCTAGCATGGATTTAACTTCTTAAATTATCCATTTATTTTTCAGTGAATTAAATGATTTATAAATTGCTATGGATTATTTGGTAACTGCAATAAAACTTAAAAGTGTACAATAGTAAGAAGTCTGCACACTAAAGAGTTAAAGCTCTTGTGTACAGTAATCATAATTGAAATATCATGGTCATTTTAGAGAGGCGATTGCCTGTTCATTTTCAGGTTTACCTTGCAACAAACACTACAGCTACATTTTCACCAGGATCCTTTCAGGTGGTTTTGACTTACATTAAAAATGCAAGATATTACACTTAAACAAAAATGTCAAAGGATTCCGTAACATATTACTGAGATGTGTATTTCTCAGTCTAAATATGGAATGTCCATGCTCTGACCATTCAAAAAGTATATTTAGTATAGGTTGAAGTTATCAGTTCTGACCTGATGCTTCAGCAACGCAAGTCATGTGTAGTGGACGAATGCCTGATGATAGGTGTCACGTCTTCCTTCTGCCCTCAAAAACTGCTCCTGAGGTCACTGACTGTTTATGTCTGACTTGTCGCCCACCATAACCTCTCCCTCAAAGGCACATCATGTAGCACCAAACAGCCACTTAAAAGGAAATCTACGACAAGAACCTATCGGAGGCGAGGTGTTGGAATGCACTTCACGTGGCTTGTGAATGGATGAGTACTGGATGGTCGAGTGTCCCAATAAAAGAAGGAGCCAAGCATGCAGCTATCACAGAAAGTTACAGGCAAGCCTAAAAGGACGTCAGGGATGGTCAAAGGACTTATTCTAGCAGGACTCCTGGTCCTGTTCTGTCAAGCGCTGACTGTACAAGCTCACGTGTTGAGTAGGCACAACTCTGCTAACAGCATTGGCAAAATCAAGGTAAGTTTAAAACCTGCATTTAAAACAATGGTAGATAATCTAAGTAACATCTAGTGATTGAATATATGCGAAGGCAATATGTGGTCTTTTTTTTATGTTGAGATTAACTTGATAACTTAATAAAAACTAGTTATCAGAGTTACCCATCCAGTCAATTTAGTCTAATACCTGCTGTAACTAAAGTTATAACTGAAGTTAAGGCTGGTTGGAGAAACATGCGTTGGTACCCGATAGACCCCTCTGCAACAACAGGATATAAAGAGACCCACTTATTTTGTATGACACATCAAGATGACCTTGAGAATAGAGGAAACTTTTGACCCAGCAGCCACTAAACCATTAAAGTCTAACACTGAATCTTCTTCATGATATGCTCCTCAGAACTTGCTCCAGCAGCTTGAAGAAGCTTTGGTAGCTGAAGAGGACTCAGAAAGTCCTGTGGATTATGAGGAAAGGAACATAGCACAAAGTCAAAACCAAGCTCCTCTAGGAAGGGAGGACCAGGCGGCTGCTCCGGATGTGGACGGCAACTCTGACGAGGGACTCGAGATGCAGAGGAAGCACCTCATGGATCTTCTGCTGTCCACAAGAAGCAAGAGCTTCTCGGGCTGCTTTGGTGGAAGATTGGATCGCATCGGCTCCTCCAGCGGCCTCGGCTGCAACTCCATGAAAGGTTAAAACTTCTCCCAAGCTCTGCTGAGAGACTGGATCTGTTTGAGGACAGCATGAACAAATGTAACAGTCCTTCAAAMGCCCTGTTGAAAAACTGCTGAACTGGGCAAGCATAAATTTAGAAGGTTGGTGTGAAAATGTGAATGTAATTCAATGATTTATAGTACTAATTTTGCTGAAGAATTTCCCGCCTTATTTGATTGATTTAAATTGACTTGAGCACAGCTTGTGTCTGGAGATCCTTTAATTAACACGCAGAACTGAGAGCTTACTGATACATTGATTTTCTTTTTTWTATAGAAAACAGTGATATACATTGATCTGTGTTTTCACATTTTATTTTATTTTATTCATATCTATTTACTGGTGAACTTTTCCCCTGTTAGAATCTGTTAGAAATGTTCTTCTGTTTTGAGTCTTCTCTTTGGTATGCATGTCATAATCTACATCGTATATACGTTCTTCTCTTTCCAGTCAGACCAAAATGGCTGGGAATTATGTCAGTGTGAATGAAGAAATAAATACTTTCTACTGTCTCAGTATGAATAAACCTTTGTGATGAACAATTTTCTGTTTTTGAGATCTCATTTCCCATTTTGAAATATTTCCTCAGTGTACAGTAGGTAGCACCATGTGCACTATATACAGTAGTAGCTATTCAGTATATTAAATGATAAAAATCATTGGACTCAAATACAGGTACTTTAGCATATCACATTAGAAACTTATTAGAAATATTCACACATTAGAAACTTCCACCTACTCGTCCTAAATATCGAATGAAGTCTTGGCTAATGGATCGGGCTTATTAGTGGGCATATCGCTAAAATATGACTAATGATATCCTGCCTAATGGATGTAGGTTATTAAAGGATGCAAAGCTACAACGGAATAAGGACTTGTGCTGCAGCAGGGGGTCATTAGCATTGAGCTTGTTGACATCTCCGCTAACCTTTACTGAAAGCCCGAGCTGCAACGCCTTTAATCCTATTACCGTACCCTCCAAGGGGCCCGTTGCTGATTACATTAATAATGCTCTGGTTCTCAGGCTACGCCGTGTCAGACAGCTCTGATTAGAAAACCGCCACGTTTCAGTCCGCCTCATCAAATTCTAACAGACTGTCAATGGCTCATCACAAGGAACTTTCCCCGCTTCTCAAATTACCTCAGGTYCCCCGAAGCACACTGGAGAGAGTGCTGTGAGCTGTCTTGTCCAATTACATAATAGAAGACAGAAGAAGACCCAGGTTTTGGCACGCTAGCCTCACACCTGTTGGAGATGAAGCTTGGTGTAATGTGTGCAATTAGTAGGCTCTGTGGTAGTCTTGACAAAGGGGTCCAGAGAGATGTYCAACCACCTGCTTTTGATACTGAAGTCATGGCGTAGTTGTCAGTGCTGAGAAATTACCCTTGTTTGTTATTGATAGACTCACTCGGTATGTTAATTTGGTTTCCGACTTGAGTAATAGTTTTCCTATTGCAGTAATAATTCAATTAAGCAACAGTGAAAAGATAAAAAAGAAGAAGGGCGTTCAAGTCAAACCAGGACTTGTGATGAAATTTCACATGAGTGAAGGCGCACGTCTGATTGACATTCACAGAACACAGTACACTGGGGAGATTCTTAGGAGTAGGAAAAGTTTTAAAGAAGCCTGTACATCTGTGAATGGCAATCCCAGCCAAGGGTGGCTCAGAACCCATTGCAGTCGTTCCCTTCGGACATCCAGTGAGTGGAAGAGGTGCGTTTGTCTGTGGGAAGCGCACACACACTCATTCACCAACACCACTTGACATCACAAGAACTCTTCTGGGAGTTATTGTCRCAGCCCTGGCCTCATTCCAAGCCATTTCTACATGTTTGAGGCATTCCTGGGAGGCCAGAAAGAAAACTTTCTAGCGAAACACGATGATAAGAGTATTAGAGTAACAAGGGATTATCTAGGGAACCAAAATTTGTTTTCCAGAACCAGCATCCAACATTAAAAAAGAATCTCAGAAATACTACTACTACTACTAATAATAATAACATTCCCAAGAAAGCTATATGCATATAGTTCAGTAAAACCTAAGTATATAATAATAAATAATATTTGTAACAATTATGTTTTTATTCTCATAACTGTGTTCTTTCATTCTGTACAATTAAAAGTCCAGTTTGACTTCAATGCCCCTCGTATGTACAAGAGTACTTACATTATCCAAGTTAAAAAAAGTGTCAGTCAATATTTTAAAAATGCCTGTATATTGCCTTTTTCATGTATATACTGTATTTCATATACACTGCCTGAGTAATTAAAAAAAAAAGTTGCACACTCTAAGATTTCATTCTGTCATCTTTGAAAAAGGTTCCTCATGCTGCCAAAATGACTCTTTCACAATTTGAATCCTGGAATATGCCTGTTCCATCAGGGAGGAAAACCCGCCCTAGATGTGATAACCTGCTCATGCTGRCGTCATTTTATTGCCCTATAATATCTCCTTCAATATTTTCTTTGCTTAATGCAGCAAAATTATTTGACCCTTCTGAAATGAAGAGTTTTTTTATGTCCAGGCAATGCTGATGTAAAATCAAATGTCTATTTTTTTAAAAATTAGTTTTTAACTAATAATAATCAGAAACAAGACCATAACCCACACAGGTAACATTAACTGTCTAGGTAACCAAATGCTCCGTAGGTTTCTGCTCAGGTTAAATCRTTCAGTCATTAAATCAACTTTTTTTTATAGCAAAGATGTACCTTATGCACTCCATTCAATTTGATTTATATAGCGCTTTTAACAACGGTTATTGTCTCAAAGCAGCTTCACAAAATAAAATTTAAATTTATGGAAGTGAGAACGAAGTGAGTATCAGTGAGAAACAACGTGTGTAGATAATAATGAGATTGTGAGATTGTCCCTGATGAGCAAGCCAAGGGTGTCGCCGACGGTGGCAAGGAAAAACTCCCTGAGATGGCAATAGGAAGAAACCTKGAGAGGAACCAGACTCAACAGGGAACCCATCCTCATCTGGGTGAAAACAGATAACAGTGAATTATATAACGACAGCATGTGTGTTAGGCTGCTGGAAGTTCAGTATAACAGAAGTTCTCAAAGTTATCATGGAGCTATTCCAAAGTTTAGAAGCTAAATCTGAGAACGCTCTACCAACTTTTGCAAATTTCGATATTCTGGGAACGACCAGAAGTCCGGAGTTTTGCAATCTTAAGGAATGTGGTGGATTGTAATGTGTCTGAAGACTGGTTAGATATGTGGGAGCTAAACTGTTTATAGCCTTGTACGTTGGTAATGCTAGAAATATAGAAAATATAGATAGATAGAAAATCTAAAATATGATTTTCAAAGGATAAGTTGTAAGAATATTGTCTAATATTACACCCAGGTCTTTCACTGTCGAGCTGGTGGTAACAGTACATCCTTCTAAACRCAKGCTGAATTGTGAGAGCTGTTGCGTACTCGTTTTTGGGCCAATAAATAATATATCTGTCTTATCTGAATTTAGTAAAAGAAAATTATCGATCATCCAATCATTTATATCTTGGACACACTCAGTCTAGACAACTTGGATATTTTGTCTGGTTTTGTGGAGATGTATAACTAGGTATCATAAGTCTAACAATGGAAACTAATCCCATGTCTTCTAATGATGTTACCCAAGGGCAGCGTGTATMTTGAGAACAGCAGAGGTCCTAAAACTGACCCTTGTGGGACCCCATATTTTACTGGCATTAAACCGGACAGTTCTCCATTCAGATCTACAAATTGGGATTGATCAGACAGGTAGGATCTAAACCATTTTAATGCCTGTCCCTGAATACTGATGTGATTTTGTAAGCGATCTATGAGAATATTATGATCTATAATGTTGAATGCAGCCCTAAGATCAAGTAAGACGAGTATCGAGATGCAGCCTTGGTCCGAAGATAAAAACAAATCATTTGTGATTTTAAMTAGTGCAGTCTCACTACTCTGCACTCACTACTAGTACTTTGATGGGGACTGAAGCCTGACTGAAATTCTTTGAGGATATTGTTTTCCTGCAATATCTAAGCTGAGACCACCTTTTCTAATATTTTTAATACAGTATAAACAGAAGGTTTGAAATCAGTCTTTAATTTCTTATTTCATTCAGGTCTAAATGAGATTTTTTAAAGAAGAGATTTAGCCGTCGTGCTAAGTTTGTACAGCTCTTCCTGTCCTATAGACTGTAAATCATTGAAAATCTAAATGTGGAGCTTTAGGCTGGATTGGAATACGAGATGCTGTTAGAATTCCCACTTCATCCACACTAAAATTTATATACATTTTTATAGTTTTCTATATTTGTACAGGATCATTTCTTCTCCATATTTGTACATCTAGGTTTTCTTATATTTTCTTATATTTTTCTTATTTTGTATATTTTGTATTCTATAGATATATTATTCTTATTTTAGCTAAATTTGTTTTCTATTTTCTTTCTTTTTTTATTCATATTTATTTTATTCTTAAGGTCACGGGCGGTTGTTTAAGCATTTCACTGCATATCGTACTGTGTATGACTGTGTATGACTGTGTATGTGACAAATAAAATGTGAATTTGAGGTTGAACATCCATTATTTTCTTCCTGATACTTTCGATTTTTTCAATACAGAAATTCCCTATTAAACTGTGATGGAGTACTCTCTGCTGATATCTTAGGTTTTGTTAGTGTAGCCACTGTACTAAATAAGAACCTGGGATTGTTTTGGTTTCTTGCTTGGCTCAGTTGGCTCAGATGCTCAACCCTAGCAGTTTTTAGAAACTATATCTTTATACATGATTCTCTTTATACAAGCTCAAGGTTATGCTTTGCTCACTTTAAGTCGTGTGACTATTGTACCATGGTGCAGGTGTTTTTTCTTTGACCTTTTTTAACCTGATGGGAGCAACAGTGTCTAATGTGCTGGTACAATAAAATCAGTTCCTATGCACATTCAAACGACATGTTAAGTTTAAGACAGAGCTTTCTTACTGTACCTCTGACTAGTCAGGTTGGAAGTTGGCATATTTTCACGTCTCTTTTATAGACATTTAATCATGCTGTTCAATTTCCAGGAAATTGTTCATGTAAATGAGTTTCTTMCACACTGACATGCCCATTGCTTGAATACATGATGACACCATGAATAAATTAGACTTCCCCACAAGATGTTTTTGCTCGGCACTTGGTCTTGATTGTCCAGTCAGTTTTATCTGTATCAATTAACACCTCCTACCCAAACATCAACCACGATTACAAGCTCCCAGTTAAAACAAATGACACAAATCTAACATAGATGCACTCTGGAAGCTCATTACTTTTACATCCTCTGCAGTCAAAGCTTTCGATGGCAAAACAGACCACGGTTGAGTAAATGATGGAATGTCTGATTACTGACTGGCATGTCATTAATCTAATCTCCGAAACATCACCGTAGTCTGACACATCAGCTCGGTTATGGGACAGCGCAACATTTGGCCAGCTGCTGCTGGCAGTTTCATYCTGATCACAAGTGCAGTTAAGAGAAACTTAAAGACTATAGAAAAAAAAAAACAATATACACATAATACACACTCGATAAAGTGGTAAAGCAACCATTTGATTTCATTCTTCAAATGCAGGTTCCTTTTATTTCTGGGTTTGTTTTGGATTAGTCAATCAATTTTTATTATTATTATTATTATTATTATTATTATTTACAATTTTCTAAAGGTTGCCAAGTGATGTCACATCAACATGTCTGCCCACACCACAGGGACTAAACAAAAGCACTTCTTATATTTAAATGCGTTATGCTCAAAGACTGTATAAGAACTGGACAAACCCTTTATGACATGACCCATGAGTTTTGAAGTTCAACTGTGGGAGCTCCAGTCCTTGCCATCTTGACTCTTCCTAAACCCTGGTTAATCCATAAATGAGCAAATGAGAGGAACAAATGGAGTCTGACTGTTGTTTGGAACACACCTACTTACCCTTTACGACTAGCTAAGCTAAAATGCTAAGGTGGCTAGCTAGTATTAATTTATATGGTAATGTTACTTTGCATTTGATTGAATTCAATCCATGCACTACAAATTTTCCTGTTATCTTCATTTCTTGTGGTAATTAAAGGACACTATTAAACTACATCATTTAGTCATCACCCAATATGGCCATGCCCCTTATTATGCATATTTGATATATTAAGGCAATTTTAGCTGATGAGTTAATGTACATAATTCACCTTATACGGTGAACCTAGTAAAGGAGACCAAAACATAATTTTTGTACCAGACTGCAAACATACTTATTTCTGTTGTATTTTTTAAACATAGGAGACTATGGGAATTGGCTCATTTTTGTAGCCTCCTAGTGGTCATTCAAAGAACTGCATGTTTTGCCACTTCCACCATAGACATAGTAATTAATTAATCCCAAAGGGAAATTGTATAATGGGACTCATGCTTTAGATCAATTAACATACAGACATATTTACTTGTTAATTCAAGAACATATTGGCTATAGTGTTTGCTGCATTGCATAAAACTGCCAGATAGTTTGTTGCTAAAAAGAGACAAGTACAAAGGGATGGCATGACATTGTAGATCAATAATAGAATGTCAAAACTGCTCACCCTTGTGAGACTTATAAATATTATTGCATCTCTTCACACCAAATTTGTGTACATTATAAGACTTTAAGAGTAGCAGTTTTGTTTTATACATCCACCTACTATTCTGTAACTGGCTGACTATGGATGACTTGCAGCAAGTGGATGAAATGCATCGTCCATCAGTTTACCACAGACATTTGATAAACATTAAAAAGACAAGCAAACGGCGGTGAGTCTTCATTCAGGAGTTTGCACTAATGTTTATTATAAGTCAGGTAAAGGCACAGGACTTCGCATCACTCTCAATGCGTTTCAGTTACAGAGAAATCAAGGCAGGACAACTGGAACATAAAATCATAAATCAACCAACTGAAGCAAAAGCACATATCCTCCTTCAGGTGGTACTGGACAGAAGGTCAGTCAGCTGACTCAGCTGGCTCAACAATTGTTAAGAANTGTTTGGAACACACCTACTTACCCTTTACGACTAGCTAAGCTAAAATGCTAAGGTGGCTAGCTAGTATTAATTTATATGGTAATGTTACTTTGCATTTGATTGAATTCAATCCATGCACTACAAATTTTCCTGTTATCTTCATTTCTTGTGGTAATTAAAGGACACTATTAAACTACATCATTTAGTCATCACCCAATATGGCCATGCCCCTTATTATGCATATTTGATATATTAAGGCAATTTTAGCTGATGAGTTAATGTACATAATTCACCTTATACGGTGAACCTAGTAAAGGAGACCAAAACATAATTTTTGTACCAGACTGCAAACATACTTATTTCTGTTGTATTTTTTAAACATAGGAGACTATGGGAATTGGCTCATTTTTGTAGCCTCCTAGTGGTCATTCAAAGAACTGCATGTTTTGCCACTTCCACCATAGACATAGTAATTAATTAATCCCAAAGGGAAATTGTATAATGGGACTCATGCTTTAGATCAATTAACATACAGACATATTTACTTGTTAATTCAAGAACATATTGGCTATAGTGTTTGCTGCATTGCATAAAACTGCCAGATAGTTTGTTGCTAAAAAGAGACAAGTACAAAGGGATGGCATGACATTGTAGATCAATAATAGAATGTCAAAACTGCTCACCCTTGTGAGACTTATAAATATTATTGCATCTCTTCACACCAAATTTGTGTACATTATAAGACTTTAAGAGTAGCAGTTTTGTTTTATACATCCACCTACTATTCTGTAACTGGCTGACTATGGATGACTTGCAGCAAGTGGATGAAATGCATCGTCCATCAGTTTACCACAGACATTTGATAAACATTAAAAAGACAAGCAAACGGCGGTGAGTCTTCATTCAGGAGTTTGCACTAATGTTTATTATAAGTCAGGTAAAGGCACAGGACTTCGCATCACTCTCAATGCGTTTCAGTTACAGAGAAATCAAGGCAGGACAACTGGAACATAAAATCATAAATCAACCAACTGAAGCAAAAGCACATATCCTCCTTCAGGTGGTACTGGACAGAAGGTCAGTCAGCTGACTCAGCTGGCTCAACAATTGTTAAGAAACTGTATTTTCTTCATAAAATTTACCTTGGTTATATAGTACGGTGAAAGTTTTGAGAGATCCCCATTGCTTGCATTCATGTTAAAAGAAATTCAATAATGTAGATAAAATGCTTCTAATGTTTTACATCAAAAGTTTCAAAAGATAATTCTCACTGGTTCATGCCTTAAGGTAGATTTWAAAAAAATGTATTCTTAAATGATTAATAGCTCACTGTGTGGCTTAACAAACAAAAACGTCCTCTGAAACTGGTCAGAGACTGGACAGAAAATGAAAGCCAAGAAGTCCTTCGGGAAGCCTGGATGATTATTCCTCAAGACTAAGACAAAAAGAAAAAGAAAAAGTGCGACTCTTTGGAAGTGAAATATGAAGGAATGAGGTGCTGCTCGAGACTTTTGCACAGTACTGTAGATACGCGTTTATTTCTAATGGTTAGGGCCAGGGCTTCATTACTTCATTACTAAGGTTTGGACATACAGTATGAACTTTATGCAGTTCCGCGTAGTTCTGTGTGTGTTGACTTAGTTCTGTGTATTCTCTTGTGAACCTTGTTTTATGTAGCACTATGATCCAGGAGGAACTGTATATTGTACCATGTGCATATGGTCGAAATGACGGCAACACCACAGGACTTGAYTCACTTAAGAGAMAGATGASTCAATGCGTTCAGAAGCTTGCTTGCGAATCTCAGAAACAGATTAGCTGTAAATAACTAAAATGCAGAAATCAATATAAATACTGAAATTTTTCATGTATAAACCATCATAAATAAACCCCAAATTGTTTAATATTGTAAATGTTTATAGGACACACTGGCTAGCTTACGCCTATAATTAAACAAAAAGAGTTTAATAATTATAGTAATCTGAATGGTTAGAGGGGGGAAAAAAATCCAAATTCAAAAAAAAACATTCCATTCATTAAATTCTATCCAAATAAAAACTTGTGGTTCAGAAATGATAAATTTTCTTGATTGCACAAATTATAAAAACAAATTGAAACCCAGTGTGTAATGGTATAAGAAGGAAGGGAAAAATTATAGTCAACTACATGCTTATGTTAGTACACGATGAAGAGAATTTCAGGAAAGGTCCTTTAACAACTTGTACAGTGCGCTTGGTTCACAATATCTGCTTCAGGAAAATACAATATTTGAAACATAATCAATGGAATGATGCATTAAAAAGCAGGGATTGCACTTTTTCAATCTGTAGCTTTTCACATACTCATGTTGCCAATAATACTGATTGGTTTGATCCATATCCAAGCATTTAAAAAAACAATCATTAAGCAAGGACATTTCACAAAAGCTTCATCTTAAATACAGAATGTAATAATAAAAACAATGATGATTAAAAAAAATATACAATAAAGAAATGATTAGTGTAGTTCCACTTTACTATGTACATTACAAATTCATGAATGTGAATAAATGATGATATGCCTAAGCAGCTTTCCTATTTTTATCACAGTATTAGACATGTCATTAGTAACCTGTCCTTTAGTGGTGGTTTGATCAGTTTAACAATACAGATACACCCTGAGAAAGTTTTTATTTGCCCCCATTTAACCATTTGTTCCTTTTGTAAGAAGTGTTAGGGTTTYAAGAGTTTGTCAAACATTTGTTCAAAACCTTCTTCCAGTATGATGGCAATTTTTAAAAAATATTCTAAATTGGAAATCTTAGCGTCCAGTTTCTCCAAGAATGCTTAAATTTAAACTGTTCTCTCCAAGTGTTTAGAAAATGCCTTATAATTTCTTCCTGCATGTTTAAATGTAAAGATTCACACAGGAAGAATTACTCCAGTGTTTTTCAATCTAATCACGATAGAAAATGCAGAGTAATGCAGAGAAAAARGCAAATAACTCAAGGAAACCACAGGAGTTTTAAAAGATGCTGTTTAAACTCTTGCTCACAATTGAACAAACTTTTTTTTTTTTTTTTTTAAATCTAACGCTATCCATTTTTATGTCAGAATGTTATGACCGCTGACTTTGTACTCGATATTCTGCATAAATATGAAAATGTGATGCACAAAATTACAGTCAGCTATTATGGCTTTATAATGTATGTTGGCTTGGTAAGTGTCATAACTTTACATAAAAACCACTTGACTTACACTACTAGTCAAAAGTTTGGACACACCTAAGTCCATGTTTTTTTTTCCNTCTGCTCTGTAAAGCCTTCATAACGGCTCTAATCTGAGGTGCTGTTTGTTAGTTGGTGATTTTTAAGGCTGGTAACGCTAAATGAACTTCTTCTCTGCAGCCTTGGTAAGTTTTGGTCTTGCTCTCCTGGGATGGTCTTCAAGACCGRCATTTCCATCACTGTAGTGTGATCGGTTCTTGCAAAAAGTATTTCAGAACAGCTGACCTTCGTGTCTTACTGTAGCATAACCATTGACTGTCGCTGACTTGTTACTCAATTACATAATTCCATACGTGTTATTTCATCGTTTTGAAATCTCCACTATGTACTGTAGAAAGTAAACTAAAAAACAATGAGTATTTTAGAAGGTATGCCTGATTTTTTGCCGTGCTTTCAGTACAGCCCTCATAACAGCTGATGCCTGATGGAGTAAGCCTTTCTAAATGTTTATACAGGTGTGGGTCAGTTCTCATGATGTGCTATGAAATCATGTAGTGCTATGAAAAGCGTTGCTCCATCAGCATTGGTAAAATTGTCCTCAGATAGCCATCTTAACTTAAGATTTGTTTTATTGAATGGTTGTAGTTTTGAAAATGAGATTAAGTTGAAAAACGCTGGAGCGATGAGATGCTCAACATCTGAATATGAACATTTAGCAAGGAGTTCAATCGTAATCAGGTTTATCTAAATTCACTGCAATGATCTGATATACTGTTATAATGCCATACATATTTCAGTAACCTTTCCTTCTGACCTTGTTTCTGACATTGCATTCATTCTGAACTTTACCTTTAGTGCAAGAACATATTAACACAAAAAAATGTCAAAATCTGAAACAGAAATACAAAAACATAACGTCCAAAAAAAAAAGAAGTATGACACCGAGGTCCATAAAGCAAGGCGCAAGTTCTGTTCATGTCACACAAGAGAATATGGATAAGGTTTCAGAATGTGTTCAGTTTTTAAATTAGCATGATAAATGCTGCCTGTGTGTGTGTGTGTGTGTGTGTGTGTGTGTGTTTCTGCATCAGTCAGTACGAACGTGCTTTACCATGTTGCGGTGGTCCAGGACGTAGCCGGAAATGGCTTAACAGTGAGAGACACAGCTGGGACTGTCTGCGCCGGAGCCGAGAACAGACGATGCGAGYGAGCGCTTCCTTTCAGATGGTGATGGAATGCTGTCTGAGCTTAGCCATTAAGAACTCATGGGTCAAGTTATGTCTTGTGATTATGCCTACAATCTGAAAAAACATCAGAAATGCAGCCTATTCAAGAGTTGTACGTTTGTAAACATGAGAACAAAATGATAATCTGACACACACGCACTTTAATAGGAACACCTGTACAACTGCTTATTCATAAATATCCAAACACCCAATCATGTGGCAGCGGTGCAATGCATAAAATTATGCAAATCCAGGTCAAGTGCTTCAGCTTCAGTTAATGTTCACATTAAACAGCAGGAAAAGAAAGCATGTGATCTCCATGACTTTGACTTTGACAAGGATAGGACTATGGATTTTCAACGAGTGAAAAGCAAAGCAAATCACACCTTATTAATGAGCGAGGTCAGGGGACAATGGCTAGACTGGTTGGAGCTAACTCCTGTCTTTACGACATTGGGGACAAATAACATAATCTTAGAATGCTTTTGTCATTCATCACTCAGGCGGAGGGGCTACAAAAGCAGGAGGCCACATCCGGTACAACTTCTGTCAGCCAAGAACATAAATCTGAGAATACACTGAGCACAGGCTGACTTTAACCCTTTAATCTTGAGCGGGACAGATCCATCCCGGAAACACACTACTGGTCAATGACCACTTAAAAATCAAACAAACAAACAAGGATGGAATTTTTACATGAAATTCCTGCTGGTGTGTGTCGACCGGAGATGCTTTAGACGTCAAACTACAGTATGTGTCTGGGTTTGCGCATTTCATGTAGAACAAAAGTTTAAGGGGGTGAACCGTAAAAATGTAGAACTCACAAAATGCTCATATTACTATTTTGGGTCACAGAAAAATGACAATATGTGTTTATGGTACTACTTTTTTCACCATGCAATAACCTCTTACTGCTTCAACAGGATTTAAGAGGGTTAGCTGCAGCCAGGTGCCGCTAATCATCAGACCTTAATTCATTATTAATTGATCATCGGCAGGTGTGCAGACCTCTATTAAAGTAGAGGTTTTGGCAGTTCACTGGTCTGGAGCATTCAGATGTGTGTTAACACAATGTCCAGAGGGAACGACATAAGCAATGGTCTTAGAAAATCAATGTGAAAAATTTTTACAAAACCATTGACAAACACTTTGGAGTTCAACATTCTGCAGTGAGAAAGATTATTCACAATTGGAAAGCATTGAAAACATCGCAGCACATTCACTGCAAGGTCAGACTGTGCAATGCTCAGAGAAATACAAACAATCCAGAGCAACATCCTGAYCTAACATGTCTCACTAAGAATGTTAAATGTTAAAGTCCATGGCAGCACAATTAGAAGAAGACTGAAGAAGACATGTATGGTTTGCTTGGAAGGGCTGCCATGAGAATCCTCTTCTTTCTAAATAGAAGTGAGTGAGTTTCACAAAACTGCATCTGACCAAACCACAAGGCTTCTGGAACAATGTCCTATGGACAGGTCAAAGTGGAGTTGTTTGACTTTAATGTTCGTACCATGTTTGGCGAAAAAGCAAACAGCATTTCAGAAGAAACACCTCATACCCAGTTACAAGGGCAGCTGTGGAGGGGTGATGAGCTGGGCTTGTTTTTGCAGCCACAGGACCTGAGCACCTTTCGGTTATTGTGTCATCTATGAACTCCCCTGAGGGCACTAACTTTTACATATGACTGTATATATTCTTTAAAAAATAATAAATAAATAAATAAATAAATAAATAAATAAATATTCTTGATTACTGCATGAATGAGCATGTGTTCCTATTAAAGTGAGTGTATGATCACTGTACAAAAAACAAACGAACAGCAAAACAAACAAATAAAAAACAGAATACTGAAAATGCTTTATATTCACACACCCTCGTATATACAYAACACACTTTATATCTGTGCTAAATATAATTATTAGTGCTTAGAGTTATGTACCTCTCCTACTGCATTGACCACAGGCAGGTGCCGGAGCCCCATGGTCCTGAACAAGTTAAAGACCTGAGAGACGTGCGTGTTTGGAGAGACNATGGACAGGTCAAAGTGGAGTTGTTTGACTTTAATGTTCGTACCATGTTTGGCGAAAAAGCAAACAGCATTTCAGAAGAAACACCTCATACCCAGTTACAAGGGCAGCTGTGGAGGGGTGATGAGCTGGGCTTGTTTTTGCAGCCACAGGACCTGAGCACCTTTCGGTTATTGTGTCATCTATGAACTCCCCTGAGGGCACTAACTTTTACATATGACTGTATATATTCTTTAAAAAATAATAAATAAATAAATAAATAAATAAATAAATAAATATTCTTGATTACTGCATGAATGAGCATGTGTTCCTATTAAAGTGAGTGTATGATCACTGTACAAAAAACAAACGAACAGCAAAACAAACAAATAAAAAACAGAATACTGAAAATGCTTTATATTCACACACCCTCGTATATACAYAACACACTTTATATCTGTGCTAAATATAATTATTAGTGCTTAGAGTTATGTACCTCTCCTACTGCATTGACCACAGGCAGGTGCCGGAGCCCCATGGTCCTGAACAAGTTAAAGACCTGAGAGACGTGCGTGTTTGGAGAGACCGTGTACGGACTTGGGTTCATGTATGGAGTCACATCCTGCAGTAAAAGAAAGACAAGCATGAGCAACCTACAAGAAAGAAGCTTGCGTGGAATTATTTAGGCTAATTAGTTCTCAGAGTTTAAGGAACATACTACAATTAGAGCAAACCCACTTCAGTGAAAAGGTACTCGAAAACTAATTCATAACTTATTAGTTACCAATCAGCACTGGCCAAAGCTTGTGCATCCCCTTTTCACTCTCTACTCTTTTGCGCTTCATCTCCGATCCTCCACAGAGTTTAGTGAATGTGAGCACCTTTTCCAAAATAAAGTCTTACCACTATCATACGTGGGTTTAGGAGGCCGAGGTCAAGATCGTGAATGTCAGGGAATCGTGGGTAATCCTCCGTCATCTCTGCATAGGAGAGCCGTGGTTGAGATGCACTCTGGAGGAAAGAAATAAAAATGTGAAAAAAAAAAGAAAAAAGAGTTGTTTAGAGAGGGAGGGGAGTAAATTACAAGCTTTTTGCCCTGGAGTCAAGTGTATGTAAATCGTCAGATTTGTGCTGGAGCGGGAGGGGCATCGGGAGAGGTCGAAATTCAGATTCCAGGAAGTCGAGCCGACTCGGCTATGGTCTCTGAATGGAATACACTCTCAATACACTCTCTCCCCTGTCAATCACAGCACTGCACAACATTAGCCAATTATTATTTATACAGAACAGAGCAATTTTAATTGTAATTATGTAATTATTACTGTAATTATGGAGGATATGATGATTGTGCTTATAGTTAAGACTGAAACTCTGTGCTGATGTTGAAAGTATGCAATGCTTTAATAAAAAAAAAAAGATTGAGAATATGATGGACGTCGTGATGAAATGTAAACACTCACCGACTGATTTTCGGTATAACACACTCCACGGATGAGCAGGTTAACAAGCTGCGAGCGCAAGATGAGGCCATGAAAGGTGAGTGGGCGGAACCTCTCCTCCATACTCCACTCCTCACTCGGGGATTGATCCGGGTAGAGACTCGGGTATGGGGCGTGTCTGTCCAGGACAACACAGATACCTTGGCTAAAGTACTGCGTGTRTTTTACTGTACTGTATACTTACAAGAGTTGAAATAATTAATGCTTAAATTAAAAAAGGTTTACTATAGTGTAACTTTCAGTACATTTTCCAGTATAAAAAATGCAGACATCATGCTCACACAATTGAAAACCCATCACAGAGTAAGTTGCTTTCACACCCCTATGTGCCAGTACTTGTTCTCATCCAGCTATTTTATGATTTATAACAGCAAACAGAAACCATCACTGTTTTACCATTATGAGTTCAAATGAGGTTTTCTGCTATTTACAGATGCGAGCTTGCTGCAGGAGGCAGACAATATGAATGTCAAACTAGCAGTATGTGAAAGCAGGGTGGCAGACCCTGAAGGCAGAACGCTGTTTAACGAGCCGTAACAAACTGCACGCTCTAGTGAAACATTACGCCTCTACTAGACATTGCATCTAGAGTTTGCAGACTTTCAGATCAAGCCCTTGCACYAGCAAATGCCTTCATACATCAAGGACAGTACTCATGTTCTCTAGGTCTTATATGAAATTACATTGGATGTGTAACACTTATGTGAAACACTTGTTAGCGTCGCAACACTTCCTACTGAACAGACTCAGATTCTTTGCCTCTTGCTGATTTCTCTCTCCAGCTCCAGAGACCGAACTCCTAGAAATATTGTATTTCTTTCCAAAACCAACCGCCATGAGGGTTTGTTTTGCATCAATTTAGTAGATTTGACTTCCAATAAGGGTGAGGATAGCCAACTTCACACTAGCATATACAGAAAAGCAACGGAGAGAGTAGATTTCATCAGATCAAAATAAAAACAGTTCACAATGCTTACAAAATATTGCAGGGTAATATTAATTTTACGAGAGCCCATACGCTATGAAATACAATAATGCTAAGGTATCTCTCTTCTGATCCACATAGTCTAGTATCTATATTTCTGTGAAACAGAATTGTAGTCTGGTGCATACTGTACRTTACCGCATACTATAATATATTGTTATTGTTTTTCTGCATATCCATTTTGTCTTATTTAATTCACTTTATTCTATACATTCTTCTCATGGTCAAACTTCACACACCTGGATTTCTGCTCAGGAGTTYCCAATTGTCTAGTATCTTACAAAAAGGAAACCATGCGTGGTGAGTACCCTTATGTATAGCTACTCACATCCTTATCAGTATGACCTTTTATCATAATTGCTTAAAAAAAAGAAAGAAAAAAAAAAGAAATATAAGACTTTATTTTTCGTGCAGGATCAGTTTAGTGTTTTCCCTGCTTCACTGCACCCACTCAATTTGGAAAATGCTGTTAATTAGCTGCTTATTTGCATCATGTATGCTGAGAGATGAGAAAACACTCAAATGTGCATGACAGGTGGTTCTCAAGACCAGGGATGGGAACCAATCGTGCTAAACCACAAAGGCAGCGATGGTCTAGGCCTGAGTTTATGACTCAGTGACTGGAGTTGTAGAGCACTCATAGTGTCAGATAAATCAGCCGCTTTTAAAAGCAGACCGTATATACACCTCGTCTTACACAGTTAAACTCCTCCTCCCACCCCCACCTCGCTTTTTAAGTTTCACAACAAACACACACACAACGGAAACACTGTTTTAATGGGAAAAAAAGAAATCTCTCCAACGACACTCGCGTGAGCGCAGACTAACGGAATCACTGCTGTAAAGTAAAAAACAAACAAAAAAAATGAACCAGCACCTTACCTTTGAAAAGAATCGCGACAGAGCAGAGTTTCAGTGTAGAGCAGAGTGTGTGTGTCTGTGTGAAGCCGGGGAGGGGGGTGTAAAGGCAAGAA
>QMIH01002855.1:7357-24623 GCA_003987875.1 Clarias batrachus
GGACAAAAACACTGCTTTAGGACGAGTCCAGAGGCTCACGTTTAACAAATGAAGCGACTCCTGAGCAACCTTTGAAAACAAAGCAATTCAAAGCAGTTTTTTTTTTTTTTTGGTATGTCAACCAGATCCATTTTCCCCTTTGTTCTGAGAGGGGACCAACAAAACAATCACGACGATAATGATGACCAACACCACGACTCCAGCGATGACGGCCAGGATCACCTTCAGCTTCATGTTCTCCCACTGCTTTTTTTGCTTCACTTGGGTTGCAGTCTTGGAAAATACCTTGCTCTGTAAAAAAAAAAAAAAAACACCACATAGAAAAATAAGATCCATGAGCAAACCACAAAATGATGACATCATTAAGTGGCTTTATCAGCATTCCCTTATCAGCCTGTCATTATGGGGAAGTGAACATTGCTATCTCGAAACTGACCTCAGAGCTTGAACTCCCCAATTCAGACAGGTACTTTGATTTTTTTTTCCCCTTAAAGGAAATAGCGTTCTAAACTTAACCCTGTCAGCAGAAAATCAGGATGTAAATTCTACATTCTTCTGTTCCCATAATCTCCAGCCTCCAGGTTATTTATAGTGCGTTCAATATGACATTTCCTGTTAGGCCTTGGAACTGTGGAAAGCATGATTAGTGTGTTTACTGCCCTTCCTGATTTTCATGCAGAACCCTGTTAATAAAATAAATAAATCTCCTATTCTAACAAATGGCTCAACAGGATGTGGCCTATCTTACATAAAAGAAAGAGAAAAAAAAAAAACAGTGCAGCGCATCAAAATATGAGCGAGAATGTTATGATGTTCGGAACCAAAATCAGTTTTTGCGATTTTGTTCACCTGTTCGAGCAGCTGGTCAGCTCTGTCCTCCAGTTCTCCCAGTTTGCCCTCACGCTCACTGGCCTTGTTCAGGTTGTCCATCATGATATCGCAAACCTCGTCCACGTCCTGCTGGGCCTGCTGCAGCCGGCTCCGCCCGTTCTCCTGGACACAAAGAGGACAGAACACATAGCTCAGGATCAGCAATCAGGTCAGGAGACTGAGACGTAACAAGATTGCAGACTAAAGGTCGACTGATATTGGTTTTTCTGTGGCCGATGCAGATCATTAGAAATCAGGACAGCTGATGGCCAATAGATGATGATGATGATGATGATAATGATGATGAGAAATAAATAAATAAATAAATAATTTAGCATATATATATGCTAAATTATTTATTTATTTATTTATTTCTCATCATCATTATCATCATCATCATCATCATCTATTGGCCATCAGCTGTCCTGATTTCTAATGATCTGCATCGGCCACAGAAAAACCAATATCAGTCGACCTTTAGTCTGCAATCTTGTTACGTCTCAGTCTCCTGACCTGATTGCTGATCCTGAGCTATGTGTTCTGTCCTCTTTGTGTCCAGGAGAACGGGCGGAGCCGGCTGCAGCAGGCCCAGCAGGACGTGGACGAGGTTTGCGATATCATGATGGACAACCTGAACAAGGCCAGTGAGCGTGAGGGCAAACTGGGAGAACTGGAGGACAGAGCTGACCAGCTGCTCGAACAGGTGAACAAAATCGCAAAAACTGATTTTGGTTCCGAACATCATAACATTCTCGCTCATATTTTGATGCGCTGCACTGTTTTTTTTTTTTCTCTTTCTTTTATGTAAGATAGGCCACATCCTGTTGAGCCATTTGTTAGAATAGGAGATTTATTTATTTTATTAACAGGGTTCTGCATGAAAATCAGGAAGGGCAGTAAACACACTAATCATGCTTTCCACAGTTCCAAGGCCTAACAGGAAATGTCATATTGAACGCACTATAAATAACCTGGAGGCTGGAGATTATGGGAACAGAAGAATGTAGAATTTACATCCTGATTTTCTGCTGACAGGGTTAAGTTTAGAACGCTATTTCCTTTAAGGGGAAAAAAAAATCAAAGTACCTGTCTGAATTGGGGAGTTCAAGCTCTGAGGTCAGTTTCGAGATAGCAATGTTCACTTCCCCATAATGACAGGCTGATAAGGGAATGCTGATAAAGCCACTTAATGATGTCATCATTTTGTGGTTTGCTCATGGATCTTATTTTTCTATGTGGTGTTTTTTTTTTTTTTTTACAGAGCAAGGTATTTTCCAAGACTGCAACCCAAGTGAAGCAAAAAAAGCAGTGGGAGAACATGAAGCTGAAGGTGATCCTGGCCGTCATCGCTGGAGTCGTGGTGTTGGTCATCATTATCGTCGTGATTGTTTTGTTGGTCCCCTCTCAGAACAAAGGGGAAAATGGATCTGGTTGACATACCAAAAAAAAAAAAAAACTGCTTTGAATTGCTTTGTTTTCAAAGGTTGCTCAGGAGTCGCTTCATTTGTTAAACGTGAGCCTCTGGACTCGTCCTAAAGCAGTGTTTTTGTCCTGTCTTAAAAAAAAAAAAAAAACTCAGATGTGTGCGTGTGTGTACAGAGATCTGACGGTACCGTTGAGACACGCTGCTGCCTTTACTTTCATTTCTACATAAGTAACTGGCCCATGATCAGACAGCTCAATGGCTAACCAGGCGAATGGGTGTTGGAGGAACTGGCGGATCTGGAGGGCGCTGAGCTGCAAGTGAGGCTCTTCTGTTGGAAACGTTGATGTTTGTCATGCTGGACTCTTCAAACTGAGGAATGAGACCTTTTCAGTGGTTTGCGTGGGATTGCTATGAATCTATACACAGTATTGCCTTAGTAAATAAACTTCCCCATAGCACCCTAATGTTGTTTTTTAAAATCCCTTTTGCTTGTTTTATTATATATGTATTTTTTGGCTCAGTTTTGTTGTCAAAATGTACAAAAAAAAAAATTGCTTGGTGGTGAGATAAGATGTGCAGTCTTAGAACACATGTCGTGACTTGCTCAATTTATCCAGGATTGGATTACTGTGACTCATATTCAAGTTCAAGCAGTGTTACCCTCTGAGAAATCTTTCTATTCTTTTTTTTTTTTTATTATACATGTGCAAGCTTGTCATAATTATTAACTTTGAAAATATTACAGTTGTGATTTTTACAAGTTTATAGTTGTCTCTAAAAATTAACAATTAAAAACAATTTTGTTATTCCGAATTGCAAGACGTATTTTTTTTTAGTATTTGATGTTCAGGAAGAAGTTGTGTCTTAAATTATGCTGCTAAAATTAATTAATTAAATAAATAAATAAATCATACAGTACATGTTTATTTTGTTCTCAGTTAATTTGTTAGACCAATGATTATTTTTGTCCCAAAGATTTTGCATGATGTTTGATGAATTATTAGTTCTCTGTTATCTTTGAAAAGCAAAGAAGAGACAGATCATGGACAGATCGAGGCAGTGGTATAAGGCAGAGAGAGAAATAGCACATTACAGTACATTCAGCTCATAATCAAAACCTTAAGCCACATCCCTAAAGGGACAGTAAGGCGGTGAATTATTGTTTAGGCTATGGGTGATGTAATCCCTTTGCTGTAAGCAATAATTTGCAACGTGTGTTACAAAAGAACCTGGAAGTGTAAACTCTTCTATCCTAAAGACCTTCCCATGGCCTGAAACATATCGTTTTTTCCCAGTCATTTATATTCCTTCTGCTTTTTCCTGGTCAGGGAAATCATGGGAAGAAGTTGAGAACTTCCTTTATCCTGTCATCATTGACAAGTTCCAAGTTCCATCAAGTTCCAGCATGCTGAGGAATGCTGAGGAATTCTGTGCGTCTATACTGAGTCGGATACTCCCTGTGTTCATCCTGTTGTTGGGATTTTGCTAAAGTATGGATTCTATCAGTGATGGTCCTACAAATGGGAATAAATACAATGGTCACCATTGGCACCTAGATGAACTAAAGAAGGACCTAGATGGATGGATGGATGGATGGATGGGATTCCAGCAGTGCCACAGCGATAGAAATGAACAAACTGGAACATAATTGAATAAAAAGAAAACATTGTATAATTGGAGATTGACAAAGTCGTTTGATTAAGAGAAGTTGAAGGCTCTCTGGAATAAAGCAATAAATTCAAGAATGAATCAAGAAGGAGAAGGAAAACGTCCAAAACTTTTCCATATGCTCAGGGCCTGGTGGAGGAGAAGAAAAGAAAGTAGCAAGCTGAAGGTTACAAATTAGGAGTTCGAGGAACAATATCAGGAACCATGTAGGGAACCCAGGTAAGAAGATTCTACTTGGCTACGCAGGGTACAACCATCTCTATTCATACAGTATAACACCTCCTGGATGGAGCATGATTGCAGTATCTAACTTGATAGGTAACTTGAGTACACCCTCACAAAAGTAAGTACACCCCCTCACATTTCAACAAACACTTTATTATATGTTCCCAAAGGACAATATTATTGAAATAAAAATTGGATCTACTATAGAGTAGTCAATGTGCAGCTTTTATAGCAGGACAGATTTACTGTCCTCTAACAATAACTCAACATGCAGACCGTATTGTCTAAATAACTGGCAAAGAAAATGAGAACACCCTGAGCATGTCGAAACTGTGTCCAAAGTGTCAATATTTTGTGTGAGCACCATTGTTATCTAGCACGGCCTTAATCCTCCTGGGCCTGGAATAATCACCAGAGCTGCACACTGTTGTATTTGGGATCCTCTTCCACTCCTCCATAATAGGTGTAGTTAGATGATGACGGCTCCATGGCTCATTGGGAATCCTGTTTGAGTTTTCTAACAACTGTTTCCTTCATGGTATAGAAGCTACTGTGTAAGTTAATAAGAGCTGCTTGGAAGAACCACACACTAGCGGTCCATCACATTTGCCAGTGAATTCTTTTACATTCCCACATGTGTTTGGATATAGATACAGTTCTACTTCGATGATTTCCAGATATGCTACATCACTGGGAAAGGCATCAACTCTGTGATAACATCTAGAGAAAGTGATTGCAATTGGCTGTGAGATCATCATTCTCCTCACAGAAGACTTGGCTACGCAGATGGTGCAGTCACTCCAACTGCAATTAGGTCGGGACCATTAAAATGGATAGATGAGCTAATGTCATGGGATATGATGAAAATCAAGCCAGAATATATAATGCAACATGTTCGAAAAGGAGCCAGAAATGACCTAATGTCTTTTCTATGTAGGGAAAAGGGTATTAGGTCCCAGATTCACTGGAGGGAATAGCCCACTGGGCTGGCAGAGAAATGCCTGGCTCCAGAAACCATGAAGCAGCCATCTGAAGGTTTGGACAGAACAGAGAAAAAAGTGATCCCAATATGTCCTGCACCAGTGACAACAGTGGCCCCTAGGAATGTATGAGATCTCCACATCCTCGAGGTTAAGAAGGGACCCCAAGGCAACGGGTTCATTCAGAAATTGATAGGTCTACACCACTGCCTTTAAATTCCCACCTGGTATAAAAAGAACACCCTGCAGTTGGCAATCTGATATACAGTAGTGTCGGCTTTGGTTAGACCAAGCAGGCCTGAAGCTGCAGGAGTCGATGCACTGTGTTTCGAAAATCCCCAAGGTGCATGTCCAAACTGTTTACAAATGAGCGATTGTATCTAGGAAGGATGCAGATTACGCTCTACTCAAGGATGGAAAGTGAGTGCAGAAAAGCAATTTTGATTGGATGTTTTGTTTTGTTTAGACATTTACTCAACCGTTTCTCTTTCTGGCATTGTACTGTCCAGGCAGTTTGGCACTGACTGGGTGGAAGAAGATGAGACATCTATTCAAAAGAATTAGACAGCACGAGGACGGCAGAGACATTAGAGCCAGCTGCAATGGGTGGCAGAGAGCGGATTGCCACACCATGCCATTGCCACAGCATGAGTAGGATTTCTGGTGAAACATCAATAAAGAGTGAATCTGGGCTATGACTTTACTGTTGGCTCACTGGCACGGCTGGAGGTGGCGAAGTACCAGATATGGCCACCAGGCTACTCAGCTTTACATCAACATACCCGCAGTTTGCATTGCAAATTGCAACCTTTCCTCTCAGGGTCACTGTCACATAGTTTCAAAGAAAGAAAAAAAAAAAACAGTTTGTAAATTATTTTAGCAGCTTGAAAAACTGTTTTCAGTGGATGTTGTACTTCCTGTTGGGTCAGGGCAGCCTCCATTATGTAAATATTGCTGTATATTTACAGTATTTACTTTGTAAAATACATATATTTATATATTTTTACAGGCTTGTTCTTTAAATTGTTAGGCGTAGGGCATTCTGCGCTCAAACCACTGGGGGTGTGTTCTGAGATAAGAGCATAAAAAGGAAACAATCTGCTGGCCACCTTTTAGTAGACGAACCTGTCACAAGAAGAACACAAACACAGAGACAAACAAGGATGAGCATGGTAAAGTAATGTTTTATTCACTTTCTTCACTGCCTTACTTTCACTTTCTCTACTTCATAAAACTACACAGTGAACTGAACTGCTATGAGATGCTCCTGAAACATCTGAGTGTATGCACGTTTATATACAAATGTTAATATGTGACTCTGAATAATGAAACCACAGTTAAGGAACGGTTAACTTGTGGTAAATCCATGCTATTAAATATTTACACTCATCAGCCACTTTAATAGAAACACTTGTACAGCATGGATGTTGGTGACAGACAAAAAAATTACAGGCTTGTCCAAAAAAGGAGGTGAATGTTGATCATGCTTTGTGTGAGGTAAAACGTTAAATAAATTGCTTAAAGGGTTTTGCTCCTGGCAGCACGTCCATACAGGCTGATTGAGGTCAATTTATGCTATTCTTGAGCTAATTTGGAATCTTTTGGACAATTCTTAAACACTAATTCAGGTAACACTAGGAAAGCAGATTTTAAAAGTTGAAGCTATTTAACTAATGTGAAAAAACAAAAAGTTAATTTAATTTATATGAAAAATGAACCATAAGAAATCAGGTGAGGAAAAAATAATAAAATGAAAAATCATTAATCATGAGAAATCTCATGCAGAAAAAGTGAAAAATAAAAAAGAAGTAAAAGTTGCCAATTTAAGAACTTATAGAAAACAATGACCAATGTAAACTATCACAAATAAAATCTATGTGAAAATGTAATCAAATGAGGAATTCATCTTGAAAAAAGTAGTCAGATAAATATGAATAATGTATGAATGTAAAAATTATGAATCAAATAAAAAATCTTTTTATGTGAAAAATCAGATCAGAAATCATATGGGAAAAATAAACATTGTGTTAATTTAAATACTGTGAAAAATGTAGCATATGAGAAATCATGTGGGGGAGAAATGAATACAGGAAAATGAATCATGAGCAATCTAATATGTACAAAATTAATTAAAGGAGAAAAATGACCAATTAAAACATCATTAAATATTTTTAAACATGGGAAAATTGAATCAAATGAAAAATTAACGATACAGAATGAAGCATGTGGACAAAAGGAGGTAGATACTGTAAATATGAATCACAGTTAAAAGAAAAAGAAAGTAAAACAGTACCGTTTCTTATAAAAATCCCTGAATAGCGATCAGTAATTGCTGCTGTGGTGAGCAACCTGATTTGGCTAGCGCTGTTACGAGTAATGCAAATAAATGTAACAAACCGAGGTTTGCAACTAATGAACATTGAAGAACACTCGCATTTATATCTTGTACTTTTGCAATTCCTATATTATATAGGCTCTGATATTATGAACTGAGTGAGTAAATGTAAACCAAAAGTGTCCTCGTCAGGTTTAATCATCATTACAGACTTGAAATGCAAGTTGTTCCACATAGCACATTTCATTGCAGCTCCATGTTATAACTGTGTGTAAACGTTCATCAGACAAATAACATTTGTTTTCTAGTATTAAGTTTCATTTCATTTGATTAAGTTTATTTTAACAACAGTAATAAAATTGTGTACACAACACTATATGATGGTTTAATATAAGATAATATATGATCATAAGATATATGATATACGTATATGATTAGGATATAAGATTACGATTTTCTTAAGCTCTTCTCAGGACTTCTTAATCCTGGGAATATTAACATTTTTCATGACTTAATGATAAATCGATGTATGTTAAATGAGGGTATTTTCTGCCTCTTTTTTCTATCATCCAGTCCTGATGTGCTATAACCTCAGAAGTAAACAGGTTCCGTCTCAAAGGTTCAGAGGCGATTTTAGAGTCTATTGGCCTCGTGGAAAAATGTGCAATCCAGCATTCATCAGCATTATCTAATAAATTATATATTATTTTGTCAACCCTTGTGGGCCCCCTACTGGATTAGGGCCCCAAGCACAGTTGCCCGTTGACAGGCAGCACCTCTGTGGAGCTGGACGAGGATGGTGGGTAAAGTAACCAAGAAATGTACTCAAGTAAAAGTAGATGTACTTCAAAATAACATTACTCAAGTAGAAGTAAAAAGTAGTCATCCCAAATATTACTCAAGTAAGAGTAAAAAATTATTCAGTGAAAAGATACTCAACTGTTTCATCAGAATATCAGATTAATCTTTTTTGTAGAAATGATGTAAGCAGTCAGAAAAAAATGATAAAATAATGTACAAACTGTGACACTTCCAAATAATAAAATAAATGAAATAAATGTAATGAAATAAATAAATAAAACTAATTATATTTACAAAATAGCTAATTAAGGAACAAGAAACACAAATGTCCTAATCTCCCTATGTCTGTATCTATGTATGTATGAACAGTGTAACTATGTCCTGTGTAAGATATACTGTATATACTGTAGTTGCCCTCCAAGTGACTCAGCAGAAAATAACATTAGAGCATGTGTACAAGAGTCTCACTCAACCATAAACTGTGTCCAGCAGAAGAAATGTAAGAAAATTATATATATTTTTTAGCCTCTAGTTTATTTGGTAATTATATACAGTATGTTAACATTGCAACATTAAATAAAACAGATAAACTAACTGCGACATGTTTGCTTCACTTTTTACCACTGCTGAAGACAAGCCCCTCCCCTTTCTGTGTGGTCATGTGACTCCATGTGGTTATTGTTACTGCGGCTGATTGGACAAATGGAGTCATGTGATTAGTGTTGCTACATTTGATTGGCTGCGTTTCTCTGGCAAACCCAAGGAATATTTAAAGTGTAGAATAAATGGGTAGAAAAGTAACGAGTGTAGCAGAATGTAGCGGAGTGAGAATAGTGTTTCGTCTTCACAAATCAAGTAAAAGTAAAAAGTATGGTGCAGTAAAACTACTCACAGAAGTAATTTTTTTTTCAAAAAGTTACTCAGGTAAATGTAACGGAGTAAATTTAACTCGATACTATCTGCCTCTGATATGAATTTACATGACATGTGTCTTCCTCTGGGTCTACTTGTCCTTACTTAATTTTAGGAAATATATACCACTGGAGTAAACGTCTGCTTCCTTTAACACAACAAGACTAAAGTCTTTACAAATCCCTGATCAGCATGGTGCTTTCAGGATCAGAACCAGCATCAACATTTCAGTGGCATCGTCATTGTAGAAATGGTGTTGTTGCTCATTTATGATCTCTGTCATGTGCTTCCTTCTGTTCCTCCATAATCTGCTCTGATCTCATCAGTGCAATAATCAATGAGTGCAATGATGCATCGGAAAAAAATGACATTAAAAGAAAAATTACACAGGAAGGAAATGAATAAAAATGTGAAAGAAAATTGGGGAAAAAGTGTAAAACATTGGAGCATTTATTAAGCTCGTTTATATTTATAGACATTTAAAAGCATATAAAGCATACTGTATAGCTAAATTAAATACCAGACGCTGGTGGAACAGGGCCTTTGAACATGTTGACCTCATGCGCCGGTCTGCATGTTGAAATCCACTGGGAGTAAATGACTCCACTGGGAGTCGACATGACGACCCACAACAGAAGCTTTTCTGTTGGGGTCACTGGCCGCTCGCCCAGACTTTAAGCAGCTGGTACACAGACAATACATAAATACACCAAGCAAGATGGGAGCTGCTGTCATGTTCCCCATGCGTGTTTATCTGAGAATAGACAGTAACTCTTTTTGACTTACTGTATTTTTCTCAGATATTTTGGAAATTCACGAGTCTGGTGCAGGTAGAGGAAAAAAGCTCTGACCGCAGATCAAAACCTGCTATCCGTTATCACCCAAAGGAGGGTGGATTTCCTGTTGAGTCTGGTTCCTCTCAAGGTTTCTTCTTATTGCCATCTCAGGGAGTTTTTGCTGTCTCCGTCACCCTTGGCTTGCTCATCAGGGACAATCTTGTAATTTTGATTCATTCACATTTCATTCAAACGTCCATAATGTGGAAGTTATGATAATTACACACATAATGTGTGTATGTGTGTGTGTGTGTGTTGTGGCTGTGTTCAGGAGAAGTCACAAAACCAGCTGCAGCATCTTCAGGAGGATGCAGAGGAAGTCCGGGTCATTGTGGAAGAGAACATGAACATAATCCAAGAGCGTGGGTACAATCTAGAGGAACTGCACGAGAGAAGTGAAGCGCTGCTCATGAAGGTAACTATGACATTTCTGAACGTTCAGGTAGAAACGCTGTTACCTGTATAAGAAGGTAGAATTTGTGTGTTTAGGATTTGCGTGTTGAGTCAAATTATTCTGTTCACATTTTCATAGGCCAAGCAGTTTCAAAAGACCACCAAAATATTAAGAGAGAACATGGAAGATAAATGCACGGAGAAGAAAAACAATAAAGATAAAGTGTTGTCTAAGAAATGGAAGGTGACTGTGATCGCTGCTGTGGTCATCACTGCTCTGCTCATTACTTTCCTTGTCATCATGTTTAACTGGTGAGTCAGAGAGAACTATGACTCCAAGCCAGAAATCCGGAGAAGAAGAAGAAGAAGAAGAAGGAGAGATGAGCTTAAAAGCATTTCGATCTACTCAGAAGAGGGCTTTTTTATTTCATGTTAAAATATGTGTTTAGATGTTTGCAAAAGCACATTGATAGTGTTAAACCTTTTTTACTGCTTCAGTTATTATTATTATTATTACTATTATTATTATTATTATTATTATTATTATTATTAAATCATTTGTAAAGCTCTAATGTTCATCTATGCAAGTAGTTATCCAAAATATGACTTTTAAAAAAAGTATTTGGTGAAAAAACTACTCAAGTACTTAGTAACTGTTACATCGTAATGTCTGTTTTTTTTGTTTGTTTGTTTTTTTAAGTAATTTTGTAAGTAGCCAGACAAAATGTTAAAATAATGTACAAATTCAATACAATTTCCAAATAATAAAATAAATGAAATAAAATAAATGAATAAAAATAAATATTTTTACAAAATGAATGAATAAGAAACACATATTTTCTAATCTCACTTTTTTCACAACATAAAGCTTTTGAAATAAATCCCAACTGTAGGTAACATATGTATGTTTGAACAGTGTAACTATTTCCTGTGTAAGATACAGTATACTGTATATTCAGTTGCCCTGCTAATGACTCAGCAGAAAAGAAATAACATTAGAACATGTGTACAAGAGTCTCACTTACTATAACCCTAACCCTACCATACCCTGTGTACAGAAACTTATATCTTTTTAGCCTCTGGATTATTTGCTAATTATATTTGTTTGTAATATGAAATAAAACAGCTTAACTAACTGCGACATGTTTCCTTCACTGTCTACTAATGACTAGTTTTTGAACAAGTTTCAGCGTGACTCAGAAGAACGAGTCGTCTCGATGAACGAGTGACTCAGATGAACGAGTGATTCGTTCATCTTCTACTGGGCGTGCATGCACAAAGCATCACAAAACCTCCATTGGTTATGTACAGGAAACAGAAATGAGTTGTTACCTTTAAGTCTTTAAGTGATCTTTAAATCTGAATCGATCGATCTTTTATCACGTGAATAGCATAGATGCTATGCAGGGCAATAGATTCAAAAGAATGAACGATTCAGACCAGAAGATGTGAGAGGTGAGCTGCTCATTCTGTTTATTATAAAAATGTCCTTAGCTGCACTGTAATATTTTCATTACTGGAACTATAGCCAAAATGTTGGGGGTCAGTTTGTTGAACAACATGAACTAAATGAACTAAATGAACTAAATGACTAAAACAAAAAATTTAGTTAATTTCCATGAGTGAGATTCAAAGAACCGAGTCACTAAAATGATTCAAACTTCTCATGACTACGGTCTACCGAAGATTCTTTTTCTCGCTATGCAGTGTTTCTATGTGGTCATGTGAGTATTATTATTATTATTGTTACTGCGGCTGATTGGTCAAAATGAGTCATGTGATTATTGTTGCTACATCTGATTGGTGAATCACAATCATGCATTTCTCTGGCAAATATAAAGAATACCTAGAAGAGTCGAGTGTAGCGGAGTAAGAGTAGCATTTCTTCTTCACAAGTCTACTCAAGTAAAAAGTATGATGCACTAATACTACTCATAGAAGAATTTTTTTTTTCCAAAAAGTGACTCAAGTAAATGTAACGGGGTAAATGTAACTCGTTATTACCCACCCTTACTGTAGTACATGATGAAGTAATAATGAACTGTATGCTATTTATGTTCTGGATTGACTGAGTGTTCATGGTTAATAAAATGGAGGAATGGCGAGCTCAGCCTGAGAACTTCCAGGCTTCTTCATCATCATCCACAAGTTCAAGCAGTTTTCCAGGAATACTGAGACATTCTGTTGAGCCCGGTATTACCCATATTTAGCCTGTTGTTGGGATTTTGCCAGTATGGGTTTTGACAATTCCACAGCCATGGAAATGACCAAACTGGGACAAAATTAAATAAAAAGAAAACATTTTATAATCCCAATGGTATTGCTCTCTGGGAAAGTATGCAACGAGGACATATGCATAAATATTTATTTTAGTCCTCCATCCATCCATCTAGTCAAACTACTGACCAGGAAGGACAATAGTCATTACCATTGTATTTATCGTGGCCGGACCTTTGGGCAACATTCACACACGCATTTACACACTACATGCAGTTTGTCTGACACATTGGGGGGAAAAACGGTTATGATATTGTAATAAAAAAGAATCAGTAAGATACTCATCTGGTGATATCCAGGTATTTTATCCAGATCACTGTTTTAACTTTGACTAGTTTTGGAAGAATAAAGGTTTTCTTTAAAGTAACATTTGTGTGTTTTAATTGTTTGGGTATTGTTAGGCTATATATATATATATATATTATGGCATGCCGTTTAGGAAAATATTCATGAGAGAACTTAATGAAAACTCTGAATATATTGAATGAAACGTGAGAATATTGAATGGATTCCGAATATATGGATTGAAAACTGATATATTAAATGGAAAGTCTGAATATTTTTGTTACGTTACAGAACATATTTGGGTGGTTATTTTTTTGTCTGTTGCCCTTTTTCTTTTGTTTCAGGGTTCTTAGTGGTTCCATTCATGGTTGCTGCTTCTGATTGGTTGGCTTAAGTTTCATTATATCAACCAACCCCGTCATTCCATTCTTCTGATTGGCTGCTGAACATCTTGGTACTTCAATCTTCATCCACCAGCTGGCTTTTAAGAAACTGTTTCAGGACTTGGAGGCAGTCTTGAGACTCACTTTGTTTGGGCTACACTTTGAGAGACTGGTTCAGGGAAGTAAGCCACGTGGCATACATTTCAACTATGTAGGTAACTTACTGTCTAGAGATACACTAGGAAAGAGGGTGCGTGCCAAGCTATGTATCCCTTTTGAGTTAGGTAGTGTAGCCAGCTAGGGTATTTTATATGTTCTAATATAATATTTGATAGAGATTATGTAGGGGGGGGGCAATCTGTGGCAGGGGGGCATTTTAGCGCATAACACCGGTCTTCCGCGGTGAAATAGCGAATATATTTCTTCATCCGTAGTCTGATACTGAGTGCGGCTTGTGCCACCACTTTGGGCCGTACACGCACTCATTAAAGAGTTGACCATCTCTTCATTTCTCACAATTGCAGCAACCAAGTTTCTCGCCGACTCACTCATCCTTCCTAAAGATGGCGCTGTGTTTCGATGACGTCATGTTTCATTCAATATATCCTTAGTTTTCATTCAATATATTCAGACTTTCCATTCAATATATAAATATTTTCAATCAATATATTCGGAGTCCATTCAATATTCTCACAGTTCATTCAATTTATTCAGAATCTTCATTCAATATATATAGAGTTTCAATCCATATATTCAGAATTTATTCAATATATATATATATATTTCAATCAATATATTCGGAATCCATTCAATATTCTCACGTTTCATTCAATATATTCAGAGTTTTCATTAAATAATAGTATATATATATATATAAAAACAATCACTTGAACCAACTAAAAAAGGCTAAAGAGGGAGACATTTTTGGAGTAGATGAAAAGTTGTGCTAAGTCAACTCTAGAGAAATATAATTAATTAAGCCCACAACCAATACTACTTGAGCTGACTTAAATATTTGGATTACAAGTTGAGTAAAGTTAAGATTTTTACCTGGATACACGTTGTGTCAACTAAACAGCAATGTGAACTATTTAGTTTAGCAAATTTGAATAAAAATTGAGTAAATGTAAAAAGCTGTGCAACTTGTTACAAAACTTTTCTACACTTAGGCGACTTAAAAAAAAATGTATTACTTTTTTACATTTAATGAGAGCTGCTTAAAAGATCCACACCTCGCCAGCTCACATTCAGAGACAGATACGATTGTAGCTATATGATTTCCAGATGTCCCCCTTAACAGGAAATGCATCAACTATGTAGAGAACGTGATGGCAGTGAGCTACGTATGAGATCACCATCCTCCTGACTTTGAGGCTTTGAGGTGATGCTGATCTTAACGAGGCAGATGGTGCAGGGAGTCCAGCTGCAATCAGCTTGGGATACTTAAAATGGGTGGACGAGCTGATGACATGGGATATGATAAAAATCAAACCAGAATATAAAAGGAGACGGAAATATCTTTCTAATATCCTTTCTGTGTAGGTGAAAAGGGTCCCACTTCTGGCAGAAAACCCTGTCTAAAGTTTAGGGATGGAATCGGCCACTGGGCTGGCAGATCAACACCTGGCTATAGCAATCATGACGCAGCTCTGTGAAGATCTGGACAGAACAGACACAAGCACCTCCTGCTGAAACCTATAGTCTAGTGGTGCCATTATATCCTGCACCAGTCAGTGTTGTGTCTGTGCAAGCTCTACTGTACATGCACTGTTTAAGAAACCACCATGATCACTTAAAAGATGTTGGGTTCCTATTCCAGTTTGTTTGGAAGAAACACCAAACGAGATCATCTGATATGGTATCTGCTCTGGTTAGACCATGCGGGACTGAAGCTGCAGGAGTCCCGCATGGTTGCAGAAATCCACACGGTGCATGTCAAAACAGTTCACGGATAAATGATTGGATCTAGGAAGGATCGGCGCCTGCCCCAGCACAAGCCGGAGTTGTGGTATTAAATAAGTGAAACACAAGTAAAGAGTAAATCTGAGCCGTGACTGTTACAGCTGGCTCATTGGTACAGCTAGAGGTACAAGTGGCAGTTATAGCCAGCAGGCTACTGAGCTATGTATTAATATACCTGCAGTTTGCATTGCAAATTGTTTCAGCTCGGCTAGGTCCGCTGTCACACAGCTTTAAAGATAAAAGCCATGTTGTAAAGTGTTCCAACAGATTGGAAAACTTGATGTTGCTTTCAACAGACCGTCCGTTGTCCTTCCTGGTGAGAACAGCCTCCATTATGTAAAAAAATGTAAATCGACAGCATTTATTTTACAGCAAAATACTGTTTTCAGCATTTAGGCATTTTTCAGCATTGCATTGATTTACAGAAAAAATAAAAAATAAAACAATAAATACATCATACCCTGGAGTAGGTGAAATATTTAGAAAGGGTTAATATGGCAAAAGTTGTCCTGTATGTTAATGGACTATTTTCATCCCCTTTATTTCAACTGCTGTTTTAGTCAAGCAAAAACATGGTTTGCGTTTACCTTGATGTGCTAGCCAAGTCTATGAATACATCACGTGGCTTCAGCAATTAGATGACGGGTTGAATCACGTTCGCTACCTTCAATCTGGCAACCTGTTACGTGCACAGGTATGAACTACAGGATTTAAAAAGACAGGTTTTTCCTTCACGAAGCAGACAAAGCTCCGAGCTCTGATGACTGGGAGTGTGTTCTGAGTGAAGAACTTAAAGGACACAAGAGACAGAACTCAGGGGCAGAAGACAAACACAAGGACAACGAGCATGGTAAAGTCATATGTTTTATTCAATTTCTTCACTGCTTTAGTTTCACTTTCTCTAATTCATGAATGTACACAGTGAACTGAACTGCTATTAGATGCTCCTGAAGCATCTGAGTGTATGCATGTTTATATGCACACTGAAATACCTGACTCTGTATAAATGATAACTAAGGATTGGATAACCTTTACATTAAATATCGGAACCAGAGAAACAAAAGCAACCCTATCCACTATAAGTCAGTGTCATTGTGGCATGAATGTTGGTGGTTGAAAAGCAGGGGCATGCGTGTTCCTAATAAATTGTCAGCAAGTACTGTACATACTTATACTATAATACTTTAACACTTTAATAATAGAAACAACGAGAGGCAGTCGCACGTTCATACCTAAAAACCAATATGGGTGTGGTTTGTGGGTGAAGGATTTTAAAACATTTCAGACATGGCAAGTGTCCAAGAACAGATCTGAATGTAGATCAGGTTTTGTGCGGTTTATGTTTACATTTCTTGCTTTTCATTTGCCAATTTTGAATCTTTCTGTCACCTTTCTGTTAACACTAGAATTTAAGGCAGAATTTAAGATTCCTAGCTATTTGTCCATGGGACAGTCCACCATCAGACTGACCCACAATAAGACTTGTAAGAATCAGATTTTTTTAAATATGTTTTTTACCTGCTCAAAGATAAATCTGTTTCAAAATGAAAAAAAGGTGAACAAATAATAATTCTAAAAATGTTGAAAAATTTTGGTGCAAACATTTATTGTCAAAATGTGATTGTCTAGTGACGTCTTGCATGTCTGTTGTAGTGTGAATGCAGTGTGAAGTGTCAGGTCTGGCCATTTTTTTTATAAATTGTGAAGAAAAAAAATTCAAGATAATTTTTTATTTATTTGAAAAATAAAGAAATCATATGGAGGGGGGGGAATTATCAAAATGAAGAATAAACCATTATGTGTAAAAATGAAATCAAAGGAAAACTAAATAGTGTAAAACATCACTAAAACATTTTGATTTATTTGAAAACTCAAATAAATAAAACATCATTCATGAAATAATTCCTAAAAAA
>QMIH01002855.1:24707-51438 GCA_003987875.1 Clarias batrachus
CATGTCTGTCTTACCAGTAATTTAGCCATGCAATCTGCAATCATCTCGACGCTGACATCACTTTAGCCCCTAATCATGCCAGTTTATTACATTGAAAGGATCACCTTTTGTCTAAAACATATTTTTAAAGCTTCAACTATGATACTTCATACAATCTGACACTGAGATGGAAAAATTTACCAGGAATTGTCTGACATTGAAAATTGTCTCTGCCTGCCAGGGGGCACTAAAGGTTCAGCTTTCTCATTCAAATGAGAAATCTTAAAATCACCTCCCTGTTATTGGAAATCACCTCATCTTTTTAAACAAAGGGATTGTAGGCCAATTACTCAGACTAACAATGAATGGCTTCAGCAAAAGAACAATCAAGCTCTATGTGGGACTAAAACTTTAAAAACACTACCAGGAAAGGCCTCCATACAATATACAGTAGCTCAGTGTCTCTCCGCTGTCTTTCAAATGCGAATCAGAAACAGGGACGGTGATGGATGTATTCTGTATTGCCATCGTTTTGGCAATAAATGTCTCCAGTTGTGTATTGTGAGACTGAGACTCTCAGTGTTTATTGAACTTTCTCATTCATTGGGCACAGAAATGTATCCGTAGTTTATGGTCGTCCCCTCAGATACCATCTGTCAGGATATGGTTGGCATAACAGCTAATCTTCTTCCTTCTGGAAATAACTCACAAATGATTTACAGGGCAACCCTGCTCTATTCTGTCGGGTGTGTGCCCCTATTTGGAACTTACTGTAGTCTTAAATGGGGAAAATTTTTGATGTTGTTGTTGTCGTTGTTGTTGTCTCCTTGCTCTTTACCTTTTCATGATTATTCCTTTGTGTCACATCATGTGCCTCCATGTTCGCCAGGTGTGACGTTTGTATATTGATCTGGCTCTGCTGTGAATGTTCTGTTCGGATGCTATTGAGAAACCAATAAAAATATAATAAAAGAAAGAAAGAAAAATCAATCATATGAGAAATGTGAAGAAAAAAAAAGAAAAAAGAAAAGAAAAATCTCATGTGTAAAATAAGTGCATCAAGGAAAGTAAATCTACAATGTAAAACCTCACCAACAAGGTGTTATTCATCATATAAAATGAATTGGGTGAAATTATTTCATGAAAAATAACTGAATCAAGTGAGAGTGTTAAATAAGAAATCACAGGGTGAAAAATTGGTGAATCAAATAAACAAATTAATCAGAATTCATAAAAATTCGTAATGTAAATAAATCACTGTTAATTTAATTTATGTGAAAAAATAAATTGTATAACAAGCAGAAAAAAAATTATCTATTAAAAATTAATCTTGAAAAATCTAATGTTTAAAAGGTGAAGCAAAGGAAATTTCATCACAAGGAAATAATTTGTTTATATAAAAAATAATAATATCAAATATTAATCATGAGAAATCTATTATGCAATAAGTGAATCAAAGGGAAGGTTTTTAAAATAATAATAACAATAATAAATAAATAAATAAATAATTGTCGTGAAAATTAAACTTAACAAAAAATTATTTTAAAAAAAATTATCCATGTGCGAAAACATAATATAAAAATTAATCTCTTAAAATAAATATACAAAGAAAAAAAAAGAAAAAAGAAAAACATTTGTATGTAAAGTAGTAAGATTTCTTAACAAAAATCCCCAAATAGTGTTACATTAATACTAAAAACGTTACTTCCATGAGCAACCTGTTTTGGCAAGCACTGGCACTTATATTGTACGCTTTTGCGTATCCACATCATAGCTACATCAGATAATAGCTCAGGCCATGATGATATGAAACCAGTGATTAAATCTTAAGCCAAAGTCTTCTCTTCAGCACTAATCACCGCTACAGACTGGTGCCTGGAAATGCAAGTTTGTCCACATAGCAGACTTCATTGTGCTTCCGTGTGTGTGTGCGCGTGTGCGCGCGTGTGTGTGCGTGTGCGCGCGTGTGTGTGTGCGTGTGCGCGCGTGTGTGTGTGCGTGTGTGTGCGTGCGTGTGCGTGTGTGTGTGTGCGTGTGTGCGTGTGCGCGCGCGTGTGTGTGTGCGTGTGCGTGTGTGTGTGTGTGCGTGTGTGTGTGTGAGTGTGCGTGTGCGTGTGGAGTGATCTGACAACAGTTATGAAATGTATTAACAGTTAAACAGTTATGAAAAAACAAAGCCAAGCCTCAGCTTATTGTAAATCCTAACAAGTGTTAAGTGCAGGTTACAAAAGCTGGTGTACGAGTTCATCAGGAAAGAACTTTCATTGTCGACTAATTCTACTGCCTCTATTAAACGTTTTATTCTTGTTAACACCAGTAATATGTGTGTGTGATAGTAATAGGAATATGCTGTATGTGTACACAGCGCTGGATGATGATTTATCATATGATTCAGCTTTACTTCTTAACCACTTCTTAATCTTGGTGGTTTCACTTCACACTTTTCATGACTTAATGATAAATGAATAGACATTAAATGAGTGTATATTGTCTGCCTACAGGAGGCACTCTTTGCTCAGTAAAACCTGTTTTTTTTATCTATTATGCAGTACATGTGGGTTATGACCTCAGCAGTTAAAAGTTGCAGAGACGATCCTTGTGGCTCTATGTTCTCCAACCAGCATTATCTCATAAATATCTCATAAATAATGAATAGGCTTGTCAGCCCCCGGAGGCCCCAAGAGGCCTGAGGGTCCCAAGCAGTTCCCTGCCTGGAACAAGAACTGACATTTTGTACACACTGTATACATAATTGAAATACTGGAGGAAGAAACTCCTCAAGCCGCTGGACCTTCTCTCTTATTCAATCCACACAGTGTTCATCAATCACTTGAATAAAAGTGTGAAAGTGTGTGAAATTTGTTTTTTTGTGCATACTCAGACTAATTTTGTCTATTCAGGTGGAGCAAGACAGCCAGCTGCAGAAGCTTCGGGAGGGCGTGGAGGACGTCCGGGTCATCGTTCAGAACAACATCGAGAAAACCGTAGAGCGCGAGGAGAAACTGGCCGACCTGGACGAGAGAGCTGACGCGCTGCTCAGGAAGGTGAATGTGAACTTTCTGATGCTCATGCATAAACAATGCCAGCTGTAGAAGCTGTACAGCTGTAGAAGAATGTGTAGCAAATGAGTGTTTGGGGTATAATTTTTGTCATTTTTGTCATTTTTCGAATTGTTTAAATGATGAAGAGATCACGAAGATGATGATGATACAATTTATTTCAATGCAGCAAGTGATTTTTACCTCAGGTGAGGTGATCTTATAAACTTTTCATTCCTGACAGTTTGGCAGAACTACTGTATTGTTGGAATTGAAATTACTTTTATAAGTTAGCATTACCCAGATTTGCTGAACTGGTTTTGTTCAGGCGGAAGAAAAAAAGATGAAGAGTCGTGTGTAGCTCACTTGTTAAGGCTTCTGCCGAAGATTCAGAAGCTCCCAGGTTCAAGCCGCATGACTGCCACTGTTGGGCCCTTGAGCGAGGCCCTTAGCACTCAATTGCTCAGATGTATAATGAGATAAAAATACAAGTTGATCAGGATAAGGGTGTCTGTAAAACAGATTTCAATTCATAACTGAAGAGTTTTCAGAACTATATGAAGTTAAAAGTTTTGACCCCCATGTTCTAGGTGTCACTGAACACACAGTAGACAAACATAGTGAATAAAACTGTGCTGTTGCAGTACTGAAACTTTTTTTTAAAGTCGTTCTGTTCATGTTTTTTTCAGAGCGTACGCTTTCACAAATCAACAAAGAAAGTGAGAGAAAAGGTGGAAACTAAAAACGCATGTTTATCGTGGAAGCACTGGAGGGTTACTGCGATTATCATTGGAGTAGTTGTTCTGCTCATCATTATCATCAGCCTCATCGTCGTATTCTGCTCGACAAACGGAGAGGACAAAGACTCGGGTTAAAAGCCAGAAAATCAGAGAATTATATTAAATAAGCTACTCAGGAGTGTTTAGTTGTTGTTGTGAGATAGAATGTGTGTTCACCAGCATCATCATCCTCATCATGTTTGCACCAGCACAATGGGACTTGTGAACACCTTCTATACTTTTTATATCATGTGTAAAGCGTTTGTGTGTCTGTACTTTTACATAACGATGTGTGTATCCATGACGGATAAAAACTTGGTGAAAGAATGTAATGTTTGCTGTTTGGGTCTTAGACATGTACAAGTGATGTAAAAAAGTTTTGTCTTGATACAGGAGATATTTAATAATTACAGGAAATAATCATGTAAAATAAAAGTAAAAGCTATCAGTATACTGTTAATAAAATGTAATTTGTAATATTTTTGAAATATGTAACAATATCTTTGAAAGACAAAAACTTATCTTGTCTGTCAATCTCTCTCTTTCTCTTTTGTGTGTGTGTGTATTTCTATTAATTTTCTTCAAAAAGATTTGAAGAAAATGAATAAAAATCTGATGCATGGTTCAAATTACAGATAATTTGAATAATTACTAATTTTGAAATAAAAATCACACATTAAGAAAATGAAAAAAAAAGTGAAACATGAAATTAATTTCAAATTTGGACAATTTGGACAATGACTGATGTAAAAAAAAATACAGATTAATAGTTTGAAAAATGATGCTAAATGAATGAAAAATATGAAATATAAATCAAATTAAAAATGATAATAAATGATAAAAAATGATAAAAAAATAAAAATTATATATATATANTTTTTATTCTTAAAACATGAAAGCTCAACCACTCTGTAAAAAAACCTGACTAAATTATTTTTTAATGAATAAACATTTTTAAACATGAATCTAATTTAAAAAATGATAAACAATTACTTACAGGGAAAAAAAATATTGTGAAGAAAATGAATGAAAAATGTAAAATACAAAATCCATTTTTGATCCTGACTTTTGATCAGTATCGCATCTATACTGCACTGTTTGATTATTATACAGGTCTGAGCGGTACATGATTACAGTACATTGGTTTACAGTAAAATATCAGAACCAGTGTGGTATAGCTACGTTAAATGGTTGTGCCATTTATTTTAGCTGCTGTTTTGTTTAAACACAAACCTTGTTTGAATTTAACTTTAAGCCTATTAATCATTAATATGGCTTTATCAGATGTTGAGGTGAATCAGGTTTTCTACCTTCAATCTGGCAACCCATGACGTACACAGGAGCACATCACTACAGGATCTGAAAAAAAAAGAAAAAAAAAACCCTTCAAAGAACAAAATCAGAGCTCTGATCTCTAAAGACTTGCAGAGAGAAAGAGAAGAGCTTACAGGAAACAACGAGACAGAGAAACCAGGAGCAGATCTGCCCAAAATGGTGAAGTTATATTTATTTTTATATTTATAATATTCACTTTGCTTTAGTTTCATCTTCTCTGCTTTCACCTTTCATAAACACACACACAGCGAACTGTTATGTGATGCTGGTTATGGTTACGTCATGCCTCTAAAGCATCTGATGGTATGAACATCTGTACACACCTTTCAAAATCTGATAAGTTGTTTCCTGTCCAGCTAATACACCGTTTAGGAATGAACAACTTGTGGCAAGTCTGTGCTTTTCTTACAAAATGTTTGCATTTACTGGCCACTTTAATAGAAACACCTGTACAGTACAGTTGTACACCAGGCAGTTCTTCAGTCAGCTGATATCACGGCAGCAGCACAAGGTATACAATCATACAGGTAGAGATCAACAGCTTCAGCTCACATTCACATTCACATTAGAAAAAAAAGGGGAAAAATTAGTTCTTCGCTGACTTTCACTTTCACAGTGGTTCCTTCACTGTGGCATGGTTGCTTATTGGTCCCAGACAGGTGGGTGTCCCTAATAAGTTGACATTGATTGTATACCTAAACTAATTCCTTTCTTAGGCTGTAAAATGCACATAATAAACGTTCACATGTTCAGGTCAAAAGAACAGAAATGGGTGTGGATTACGAGTATTAATAATGGTGAAATAATGGCAAGTGTAAACAAAACAGAGTATGAATCATTTGCAAAAAAAAAAAAAAACAGAAGAAGAAGTGAAAATAAATGAAGCATGTGAATGACACGTAAAGTTTTCATGTCAAAATAAATTAATCATAAAAAAAAAAAAAATCCAAATACAGTATGCAGTGCAGGTGTTAAACATGCATTAGACATCATACATGCGAGTGAATTTCACACATCAGATGATGAACCTGTAAGTGACTGCGATAGTTCTAAATTAAAATGGCTTCGGGTTACATAGAGCAGCTTATTTAATTATTTTCTTATTCATCTGATGTCTGATATCAGCACAGACTTTAATATAAAAATAAATAAATCTATAATCTGAAAATCTAATTATTTATTTAAGAGGTCATGTGACTGCTTTGAGGAAGCAAATGGTAAAAAATGAAGGCTGTAATGATAAAGAGTTGGGAATTCCCAAACACTGAGGAAAGGTCATTTAGAGGATTTGGCAACGCGTCTGGTTTCATCAGCACACACCGTACGTAGGTTGCTACTGTACTTCTCCTGTAGGCTTTACATGGGGCCCAGGGCAAGGCTTTATATTATATTATATTATAGTTTCATAAGACTATAAACAATACTTTGGTGCCTGAAATTATTTAATTCATATTTTTATTAATTCATATCAAATAGATGCTACTGAAATAAGTTTACATGGCATGTGTCTTTCTCTGGTTCTCTATTTCTCCTCATTTCATTTCAGAAGACATAAAACACTGGAGTTAACGTCCTATTCCTTTATAATTTACTTTGATCTCAACAGTGCAATACTTAATTATGCACTTTATCATAAAATGAATCATTTGAAAATTGACTTAAATCATAAAAACTTCATGTGAAATTAATTTAATAGCTAATGTTGTTGCAATTAGCGAGCTTATTAGGCTAATAATTTTACTAATTATGTAAATAAATCAAATAAATTGAGGCTTGGATTTTACGACGCTTGGAAAAACCCTCAGTTGAATTTTATCAACTACAAATATTTGTGTGCAATATAGTAGATGATGGTTAATCATTTGATTAATCTCTTATTGAATGTGTTTTAACTTTATACCTGTCCTTACTTTTTAAGAAATTATCATTTTTTATCTTCAGTTATACTATCTATTAAACAAGTATATTTTCTGCCCGGAGGAATCGCTCTTCATTTCCATCCAGTAAAAACGTGATTTTTTTCAGCCAATCCTGATTTCAGAAGGTAATATGAACATGTGGGCTGCTTTGCTATGGTTCAGTCTTTCGTTAAAAAAATATATATATATATTTTCTATAATTGTTGACAAGAAAGAGCCATAAAAGCTGACATTCTATATAGATAAATTACCTACCAGACGCTGCGACAGATCCTATATTTTCTATAAGTTAATATAGGTTCAGGATAGGACTAGACAGATGGCTCGTTAATGGATATCGAAATGCATATGAATGATGTCTAGTGCCAACTTGGGGGTCACTTACCTGAAATATCCTCAGCTCTATCGCATGGCTCCATATGGACCAGCCAAAGTCTGAAATGGGTCCAGGACAGTAATTAGGCACTGACGTTTTACGTACCAAAGCTGCCAGAGGGGGTGCAAAGTTCTCAAACAAGCAGGGGATCACAGGGAAACTTCACACTGTGGTAAAATTATGTCTTGAGCAGCGGAGGGCGAAGGGGCAGAGAATGGACTGGATGCAGTTTTGAGTTCTACTTTGATGTTTCTAGAGGGGAGAACATGGATGGAACATGCCATGGGAGATCTCCCCATGTGGACATGATGAGCCCTACAGGGATTGGGGTCATTGAGCCAGGAGCTGGGCTCTGGTAGTCACAATGTTGAAGGAGCTAGGCTGTGCGGATCACCAAGTTGACCTCTACCAGGAACTTTGGTGGTGGAGTGGCTGCATTGGCCTCTCGCCCAGACTGTAAGCAGCTGATACAAAGGCAATAAATAAATACAAAAGCCATGCTGGGAGCTGTTGTCTACAGTAAACAAGCAGTGCAGTGTGTTTGGACCTATCTAGTGTCAAATGGCTGACATTTTCATGCGTTGTTCCACCAATGACGTGCATTTGTGTCGTGTTTGTGTTCAAAAGGAGAAAAAAAGCCGACTGCAGCAGTGTCATGGGGATGTAGAGGAGGTTCAGGTCATCATTCAAGAGGCCATGAACAAAGTCCAAGAGCGAGAGTACAGTCTAGAGGAACTGGATGAGAGAGGAGAAGCGCTGCGTAAGACGGTACCTACAGTCTGACCTTTCTGAACATTCATGCCAAAACGCTGTTTTGCTCTATAAGAAGTTATTTGTGTGTTTTGTGTGTTGAGTCAAATATTCTGTATAATATTCTGTTCATGTCTTCCATAGACCTTGCTGTTTCAAAAGACAACTAACAAATTAAGACAGAAGATGGATGATAAGGCAGTGAAGAATAAAAACACTGTGCGGTGTAAGAATTGTAAAGTCGCATTAATCACTGCTCTGGTCATCGCTGCTGTGCTCATCATCATCACCATCATCATTGTAGTTAAATGGAGAAACAAAGCAAACCAGGACTCTTGAAAAAAAGCAAAAAAGCCAAAAAGCCAGGGAAGATGAAGGAGAGATGGGCTTAACAGCTATTTAAGCTATGCAGGAAAGGGTTTTTTTGTTAAAATGTGTGTTCAGCACATTGGTACCAGTAAACGTTTCCACCGCTTCAGCGATTATTATATCATTTGTAAAGCTTTGACGTTTGTGTAGTTGCTAGTACATAGTGAGGTAAAAAATTAATTGTTCACTATTAGTGTCCTGAACATCTGTAGTACACCTCATCTACCTCACCATATAAATCTACTTTTTATTAATATATTAACACAGAATGTGGATAAATTGATTACATGTGCATCTATTTAAAGAAAATAAAGTTGTTGTTTTTTCTGTACATTGGTGAGAACTCATTCTTTCAATAATAACTTTTACGCTCCATACACTGGAAGACCCGAAACAAGTCTCCGAAAATGTTCTGTCTGTTTGTATGTCTGTCCAACCAGATTATATCACAGCATCATGCAACACTTTCTGAAAAGAATTTAACGAAACATTTGCAGTACTTAGATATCCACCTGAAGTTTAACCTGCACCATCAGTGAAATCAAACTGTTAAGTAACATATTAACAGCGTTGAAGTCAATTTTAACGTGCTGGAGATGTTTTAAGACAAAACGTAACCTTTATCCAATCTACTTTTTCGATTTCTCATCTGTGAGATAAGATACTCAAACTTAGAAATTTTTATTTTTTTTGCATTAAACATGGAGTACATGGGCTTCAATCTGAAATTATAATAATATCACTGATTACATTAAAGTTGATCGCTTTTTTTTGTTTTTATGCTACTTATGCTAATAGTTTATAAATGGATGAATAGGGACCTCGTGTTCAAACATAACTAAAGTTTAAAATGTACAGAATATCTTGTCACGCTAAATGAAACATGTGGTTTCTTTCCGCGTCATTAGAGAATTTCAGTATTCACTGCCTACTTCTGCATTGGTCACATCCAGACACCATACAAGCTGTTTTTACTCTAGGTTTTTTCCCCATATCATTTAAGTTTTTTTTTTTTTCTTGGTTTGTTTGTTATAGATCAACATCTGTATTTCTTACTGTAAAAACATGCCACTTTGAAATTTATGTCAAATTTATAGAAAATTCTTTTTTTTTTTAAGTTACAAAACACCAAATAGAAGATTTAAACTTATTTCTAGTCAAATTGTCTTAAGACGATTTAAAACGTTTTTTGTTCTATCAGCAAATAATTTAACTTATTAAAAGAAATACAGTGACTTGCAAAAGTATATTACATATATTATTGGAATTTTATGTGATAGACCAAAACAAGGTCAAACATACTATATAATTATAGTAGAAGTTAAATGATAAAAAAAAGATAATAATAATAAATTTATCAATAATATTTTTACTGTTTTTCAAACAGAGACACATCAAAGCAAACTTGTCCTGTACGTAGTGTGCGTTTCAAGGCACACTTGTACACTTCTACTGTAAACCCCTTACAAACCCCTACACCCGCACCCTACCCCTCCCTCCAACTCCAAGCCAGCCTTACATGGTCTAAGACAGGCTAGACTTAGATTTAAATAAGAGAAAGAAAGAAACAAAAACATGAAGCTGGAAGTCTGGGTTTGTATGCAAAAAAAAGAGGAGATGATAAACACATCAATTAAATAAAAAATTTGATTCAACTATAAATTTATATTAAAACAGTAAAGGAAGGACCCCCACACCTGTTAAAATGTCAAGTCTGAATCATGGATTGAGTAGTGAATCTTCTCCAGGGACAAACAGGACAGCAGATTCCTGAGACACAGTGATTAGGTATGTCTAATAACTGAAGTGTTGATTCATTTAATTGATGAGATGGGGAGTACACATCCAAGAAATACAGAGACAAAAGAAGTTTTTGACAGAAGTTAGGTTGGTGATAAAAATGTGCCTAAAAAGGTGAGACATCGAATGTTTGCTTTTGTAAAAAAACAAACATTGGGTAAAGTTATGCCACCGTCTTTTTTACTGTAGATCTTTGAAGTAGGGACTTGATCAATCGAGGATGTTTACCTTTCCGAAGGTATTTGAATCCAATGTCTTTTTTTTTTGTCTTTTTTTTTTTTTTTTCAAAGTAAGATTTGGAAATAAAATCAGGTACGAACTGATTTAATGTGTCATTAAATTTCAGCCCAATAAAATTTTCTTCGAAAATGTGTTGTAACTGTTATACCAAGATAGGTAAACTGATTTTTCACTGTAAGGTTGTACATTCCTGTTGTTAGTGCTGCACAGTTTAGCAACAAAAGTTTGCTTTTGTGTAAATTCAATTTATATCCTAGAAAATGGCAAAATTCACTTAGTAATGACAACATAGATGTTCAGGGAGGAGGTTGGATTTGCTATGAAAAGTAAAAGATTCTCTGCATAAAGGGAAACCTTATGTTTTTTCCCCTGCCTCCAAATCCTAGTTACATTCCTGCAACTACAGAATGAGATTGCTAGTGGCTCAATGGCGAGGTCAAAGAGTAATGGACTAAGAGGACACCCCTGACGAGTTCCCCGCTGAAGGCTGGATGGTTAAGATTGCTGAGAATTAGTCAAAACTGAAGCGATAGGACTTAAATATAATAATCTGACCCAAGTGATAAAACTTGGTCCAAAATTACATTTTTCGAACACCTTAAATAAATACTCCCATTGCAGACGGTCAGAAGTCTGTTTTCAGCATCCAAAGAAAGGATACTCTCTGAAATCCCCTCTAATGGTACGGTATATTCATGATATTCATAAGGCAACGAATTTTCAAGTTAGAATGATGGTTTTGATAAAACTGGTCTGGTCATCAGGTATAATTGAACGTAAAACATTCTCTAATCTCCGAGCTAAGGCTTTAGCAATTTTAACATCCATTAGGATGAGAAATTAGTCTCTATGAAGATCACTCTGGTGAATCATTATCTCTCTTTGCTACAGGGTGATACGAGCCTCATTAAACGAAGCAGGCGGTTTACCTTGCTTAAAAGATTCAGATAGAACCAAAGCTAGTTGTGGTGCGAGGTATGAGGTGAATGATTAAAAAAACTCTACAGGGAAGCCGTCAGGACCAGGGGCTTACCAGTTTGCAATGATGAGATAGCTGAAGTTACTTCCTCCTGTGATATGGCCTCTTCCAATCTTGATCTAGAATCAGGGAAGAGTTTTGGGATATTTCGTTGATTCAGGAAGTTCTATTCAATTTTATTTCTGTAGCACTTTTAACAATGGTCATTGTCTCAAAGCAGCTTCACGGAAATGAAGAGAAAATCAAAAAAAATTTTTAAGGAAGTGTGTATGTGTAAGAAAAATGTGTCTAGATAACGAAATTGACCAGGATGAGCAAGCCAAGGGTGACGGCGACAGTGGCAAGGAAAAACTCCCTGAGATGGCAATAGGAAGAAACCTTAAGAGGAACCAGACTCAACAGGGAACCCATCCTCATCTGGGTGATAACAGATAACAGAAATTGTATAATTGTATTATATAACATATAGCAAAATTCCTAAACGCATCATTAATATTCCGTAGTAAGGCTACGATCCTACATTCGATTTTTTTGTAATGTGTTGCTGTGCTCTTAACGATTAGCTAATAGTTTCCTGGATTGTCACTATGAATGAAAAATTGGTAAATAAAATCCTACTCTTTAATAATTGACGTTCAATTACATGTGTTGAAATAAGTTCAAATTTAGTTTGCAATTCTACGCGCTTTTTATACAGATTGGTTTTTTTTATATAGAGCATATAGCTCATCGATTTCCTTATTTTGATCGGCCAGTTTTTTTTTCCACTATTCACTTCAGGTGTTTTATTTGTAAACAGGTTTTAAACCTGTTCTTGTGTCTATTCATGAAATCATCATCTGCCACCAAGGATGAATGAAAGCGCCAGATCAGGGAGGTTTATAGACATTTATAAGCTGGAGCATGAGCCAATATCACGGTTTGCAGCTTGAAACGTTCTGATAAGCACAAGAGTGAACCATTGGCATCAGTTGATTGTCTATAAGGACATAATCTGAGAAATTCTGAGAAAATGATGATTAACATGAGAGAAAAAGGAGTATTCTCTCTTTTTTTGGATGAAGGAAGCACCATATGTCAGACATACCAAAGCTGCAGAGATACTGTAGGACTGAAGTACAGTAGCATGGCACATTTACTCAGTGCTATAGAATTGGGAGATGACCTGTCAAGTGATGGATCTAAACAACGATTGAAGTCTCCACCTAGTATGAGAGAGTAGGAGCTCAGACCTGATAAAGCAGAAAAAGAATGTTCAAAGAAGGAAACATTGTCATAATTATGAGCATATAAATTAGCTAAGATATAACGACCATGTATATCCATAGTAACATTATGGTGATGCTTAGGTTAATGAGAATTGAGACGCCACCTTAGCTTTGGCCTGAAAGGTAGAGTGGTAGTGCTGCCCTCCCCAATACGACATAAGGTGTGAATTACAAGAACTGCGAACGTGAGTTTCTTGTAAAAAGGCGATTGCAGTGTTAAGTTGTTTAAGGTGTGAGAGCACCTTCCTTCTCTTGACCAGATGGTTTAAACCCTTAAAATTCCAGCTCACAAAGTTTAAAGAGCTATTCATTCTCCTCTAGAAAGTGTGCAGGTAGGTAAACATATATAATACTGAAATGCCTGGAATCAGCCTTAAAACAAAGGTACAAAACACAGAGAGACATATTAATGATAAACTGTGCACACAGATCTAGCATAGTGCTGCTTTTGGAGATCCATAAATTAAGAAACTAGGTATATAAATAAAAAACTTCTTTAATCTGGTACCGTGTGGACAGAGAATGACGGGCCGAGGTCTCTGTCCTGAAGTGGGTTTGGATGCAGGTATAGTGGACGCTGTCAGTCTCAGGTGGGGATGGAAGCGTTTCACTCCCAAACACCTTGCACAGTTTTTTTTTTTAAGAATTTGGTAAGGAGTCCCACTTCAGTAGATTCTGGAAGGCCTAGGATACGCAGATTTTGTCTCCTGCTCCGGCCTTCTAGGTCTACAACTATGAACATTCAATTGGAGTTGTTTTCCCGAAAACCGGAGCAGATGTTCTCCAACTTGCTTACGCAGTGGCTCAGGTCATCCGTAGCGAGTTCCAATGAGGGTAAGCCTTGGCCATGGTCCTCCACTTTGGCTTGAATTTTGTCTAATTTAATTTTCAGTAAACTAGATTTAAATTCAGCGGCTAACACTTTCCAGTGTTTGTCCAACAGCATGGAGATCATCTTGATGGACGCAGTGTAATTTTTTCTGGTTTTAACACTCCTAGTATCCATTGCATGTGAAAAAGTAAATGGTAAATTATAAAAATAATAATACCCTAAATAGTAAGTTTACGATCCAGGGATGTATAAAATCTGTCTACCACATCTACTCCATGTGGCTGCTAAACCAGAAGTCTCCGTTTTCAAATAAAAAATCGTAAAAGTGAGGCGTGCATTTGTATTCATCCCCCTTTACGCTGACACTCCTAATTAAATTGTTCTATGAAGCCCTCAGAAGAGGGCTTGTTAGAGAACATTAGTGAACAGACAGCATTATGAAGTCCAAGGAACACATCAGACAGGTCAGGGATAGAGTGGTAAGGTTTAAAGCCCTGCAACAACATCTGATTGGGCCAATTACTCGCTTTTTTCGCCAAGACTCTTCGGGCTCTTTTAAAACTCTTTGAGCTCTCTGAGCTCTGGCTTCATTGCCGTCGCCCTTTCTCTGTCCCGCTCTTCAAGAACCTCAAAGAGTGCTGTTCAATCCATCATCTGAAAATGGAAAGAGTCTGGCACAACTGCAAACCTACCAAGACATGGATGCCCACCTAAACTGACAGGCTGGGCAGGGAGAGTATTAATCAGAGAAGCAGCCCAGAGGCCCAGGGTAACTCTGGAGGAGCTGCAGAGATCCACAGCTCAGGTGGGAGAATCTGTTCACAGGACTACTATTAGTCGTGCACACAACAAATCTGGCCTTTATGGAAGAGTGGCAGAGAAAGCCATTGTTACACACGTGGACAAAATTGTTGGTACCCTTCGGTCAATGAAAGAAAAACTCACAATGGTCACAGAAATAACTTTAATCTGAAAAAGTAATAATAAATAAAAATTCTATGAATGTTAACCAATGAAAGTCAGACATTGCTTTTCAACCAGGCTTCAACGGAATTATAAAAAAAAAATGAACTCATGGAACACGCCTGGACAAAAATGWTGGTACCCCTAACTTAATAGTTTGTTGCACAACCTTTTGAGGCAATCACTGCAATCAAACGATTCCTGTAACTGTCAATGAGACTTCTGCACCTCTCTGCAGGTATTTTGGCCTCCTCACTCGTCATGAGCAAGCTGCTCCAGTTGTTTCCGGTTTGAAGGGTGCCTTTTCCACACAGCATGTTTCAGCTCCTTCCAAAGATGCTCAATAGGATTGAGGTCAGGGCTCATAGAAGGCCACTTTAGAATAGTCCAATGTTTTCCTCTTAGCCATTCTTGGGTGTTTTTAGCTGTGTGTTTTGGGTCATTGTCCTGTTGCAAGACCCATGACCTGCGACTGAGACCCAGCTTTCTGACRCTGGCCAGCACATTTCTCTCTAGAATCCCTTGATAGTCTTGAGATTTCATTGTACCCTGCACAGATCCAAGACACCCTGTGCCAGATGCAGCAAAGCAGCCCCAGGACATAACAGAGCCTCCTCCATGTTTCACAGTAGGGACAGTGTTCTTTTCTTGATATGCTTCATTTTTCCGTCTGTGAACATAGAGCTGATGTGACTTGGCAAAAAGTTCCATTTTTGTCTCATCTGTCCATAGGACATTCTCCCAGAAGCTTTGTGGCTTGTCAACATGTAGTTTGTCATATTCCAGTCTGGCTTTTTTATGATTTGTTTTCAACAATGGTGTCCTCCTTGGTCGTCTCCCATGTAGTCCACTTTGGCTCAAACAACGACGGATGGTGCGATCTGACACTGATGTTCCTTGAGCATGAAGTTCACCTTGGATCTCTTTAGAAGTCTTTCTGGGCTCTTTTGTTACTATTGGGATTATCCGTCTCTTTGATTTGTCATGAATTTTCCTCCTGCGGCCACGTCCAGGGAGGTTGGCTACAGTCCCATGGATCTTAAATTTCTGAATAATATGTGCAACTGTAGTCACAGGAACATCTAGCTGCTTGGAAATGGTCTTATAGCCTTTACCTTTAACATGCTTGTCTATAATTTTCTTTCGAATCCCCTGAGACAACTCTTTCCTTCGCTTCCTCTGGTCCATGTTGAGTTGGTACATACCATGTCACCAAACAACACAGTGACTACCTGGAGCCCTATATATAGGCCCACTGACTGATTACAAGATTGTAGACACCTGTGATGCTAATTAGTGGACACACCTTGAATTAACATGTCCCTTTGGTCACATTATTTTCAGTATTTTTTAGGGGTACCAACATTTTTGTCCAGACCTGTTCCATGAGTTTATTTTTTAAAAATAATTCTGTTGAAGCATGGTTGAAAAGCAATGTCTGACTTTCATTGGTTAACATTCATAGAATTTTTTTTAATTATTACTTTTGTCAGATTAAAGTTATTTCTGTGACCATTGTGAGTTTTTCTTTCATTGACCGACAATTTTGGTACCAACAATTTTGTCCATGTGTGTATAAGTTTTGCAGTGCTGTAAAACTGTTTAGCGAATATGCTATGCATTTGTACAAATATATTTTTTTTATTCATTCAAGAGATGATAGTTCTACATCAACTTTAACTCAACGAACATGAGCCACAAATACACAGCCAACAGCCGACTTTTTTACACTGTCCAAACACACCCCAGACTCATCTAACTCAACTCAAAGATCAAATTTGAGAAATATCCTGAAATAATAACTATAATAAACATAAACAGCAGTAGCACAGCTGTAGATTGCCAAAAAGACACAGACACCAGGTGTTAAAGCCTTGTGATTTCAGGAAGTCGTAATTTTTTAATCTCATTTCACTCATGATGTTTCTGTAGACTTGATGGGAAAAGAAAGTGAATGGGATGCCAGTTCACACACTGTCATCCAGACCTACAGGGAAGTTTTTATTATGTGTTTGTGAGAAGTGAAAAGGCACACAAGAAGCTGGTGGAAACCCCCCAGCAGACACATCACACACACTAGCCTGAGAGTGAACCCAAGACCCCAAGCCTCATTATGTTTCCTGTTGGCTGTTGGAATCCAGGATTGTGGTCAACCAGCAAAGGTGGAAAAATTTGAGGGTTTTTATTTGGAAACAAAGTTTAGTCATTTGGAGAAAGAAGCTGCTCAGGACTATTTTAGGGACATTTTCTCATTTTCTTTTTATTAAATAGTGATGGTAACACATTTTCCTTTTGTCTTTTCCCATCTTTGCAACAATAACAAAACATTTTTGTATCAATATAAAATGAGGAAATCATAGATGTAACATCTCAGTCTTTTATTCTCGGTTTGTGAATGACCTCAAGTGACCTTGTCTACTGTACGTGAGCATCACATAATAAGTGCATAAATTTTCTGTCAGTCGTTTCCTCTTTATCCGATCAATTTAATTACAAAATAACATTAACGCTCAGATGTTGAACAGGCCTCTGTTTGTTTATACGTTTGGGGGGGGGTGCAATACATTTGTTGATTCAACAAATTAAATTCAAAAACACCTCATTTAATTACGATTCAAATAAATGAGAATACAGTCCTCGACAAATTTGCTTCAGGAGGCACTGCGAGAGGAAAATAAGCACTGTTGGGGTAACTGTAACTCTGCTCCATCACACATCTTCTCCACGCGATTAGTTTTCTATAACAGTGCACGCTGAGTGCAATATGGCAGCAGCAGCTCTGGTGACGACCAAAGCGGAACTATTATACTGTAATGATGATAAATATTTTTAATCGGTGTTGAGGGGATTTTGGTGGTTGAAAAAACACACTGTCTGATTGACATATATTTTACTTGGTACTAAGTCTTCCTTCTTCCTCTTCTTCTTTTTTAGATTTAGGATTGTTTTGAATTTTTCCACTCCATCAGTCCAATCCCCCCCCTCCCACCCAACATACAACCCCCCCCCCTCCGCCAATTTGTTAAAGCTAAACATATTACTGCAATCTTTATCAGTGTGAAACATGAATATTTATGAGACAGATATGCTGTACAGTGGTGGCCAAAAGCATTAAAACAGTATATGTCATGTACAGTATTATGCTTCTCCCTGAGCACAAAACTGGTGATTTTACTAATTTAGGTCTAGGCTATCTGGATGAAGAGGACTTGGTAAAAAAAAAAAAAAAAAGTGCTATTAAAGTGCAACAAGAAATCTATGAGACATGGGATGAGGTCATGTTACTGATTTTGTAGTGACGGTGACAAGCTCTTACTGTAGTTAGGCTTTTGGATGTGCCCATGAGCCACAGACCATCCAACTAGATGGCATTGGGTGGGAATCAAACGCGTGCATTCTGCATGGTTGGCAAGAAAAACCTACCACTGAGCCACCGATGCCCCAAGCTAACAAGCTCTCATTAAACCCATAAATTAAAAATAAAAAGATCCTGGCTAAGGGACATTTGCTTTTATAGCGACTGTAACATAAGTACGAACAGGAACTAACTTGTTCACGGAATAAGGACATATACTGCAGAACGTGACATTATTAACTACAATCATCTTGATTATTTTCCTTCATCAGCATGACGCAGGGGGTTTTCTTAATTACATGACGTGGTGGATTTAAGTATTAAGATCTGCAATGCTTTGGTATGGAAAAGAGAAATTTGTGCTACACTGTAAGAAATTACAGTTTGGAAATGCCAGAGTGATTTAACGTTTCAGTACAGTTTAAATCTTTCAGCGATGAGATTTCCTCTGGTTTGGGGTTTTCCTGCCATGCACTGATGAAAGTGAAAGTGTGAATGTAACTGAAGAAAGATGGGGATAAGACACACCCACACGCACAGGAGTGTATCGACACTGGGTTGCCAGATGGCCACAATTGTTGTGGATGGTTGTGTCACATTAAATATAAGCAATGGTGAGGATAAATAATAAATAATTAATAATTAATAAATAATCCTGTTTGTTTATATGATGCATATATATGTTATTTTTATTGTGGTTCATTATTAATAAAACAATTATTGTTGACTTTAGCTCCTTTAACTTTGTTAAACATCTTATAAAATGTACTTTGAAAAAAAAAACTTTGTAAAATGTCTTAATGTATTAACATTACAGAAGGTGATTAATAAAAATGTCTGAAATGAATTTAGCTTAACTCATTTTACAGCATGTCCATAAAAATACGAATCACTGATTATTTATTACTGTGATTTATTTTTGCTTGTTTGTTTGTTTGTTTTTTGCTCGGTGGAATCGGATGTACCTAATTAGATGATCATCGTTAATAATGCATTTAATAATTATTCAGAAACATTTATTTTTAGGTGATTTTTTTGGATAAATAACGTTAGTTGCTCTTTTAGTTTATTATTATGGGAAGTATTACTTATTAACATAATATCATTTTATAAAATATATAAATATGAATATATTTATAAACTCCCCTACAGTAAACTTTAATGATGAACATCATTCAAATCATATAGTAGAGTTAATATGCTACATTCATAATAATGATGGTGTGACTCCAGTCCTGACGGTTCATGGTCTGGTTTTATAACACACCAAACTGAGTTCGCAAAGTGTGGGAAAACCTTGCTAAGCATAGAAATGTGTCAGACCTGCACCATGAGTTCGAGATCTGAAATCTGACGATTTGCCCTTAACGTGACATCAATCTGGCAACCTAGATAAGGCGGGCACACAGACACAAACACTCCCTGGCAAAAGCACGAGGTTGAAAAGTCTACAAGTCTTAATCACGGATAGAATTTCACACACACTTCAGACTTCAGATCACAAGCCAGCAGTCACAGGAGCACAATACAACAGTTATGGTAAGTTTCTTTTCTTTTTTTTAACTGCTGTCTTTGCTTCTTCCTCTTTTTTCATTGTTTAATAATTTTTGAATCAGCAAAACATAAATCATGTTTCACTGTAGAGAAGTTCGTGGTGTGGGTTAACTCTCATAGTAATCTGACCACATTAACAGTTGTGCTCAGAAAGTGAGATTTCCTGTTTTTTGGAGGAGAAGAAGAAGAAGATGATGATGATGATGATGATGATGATGAGGATGATGATGAAGAGGATGATGATGATGATGATGATGAAGAAGAGGATGATGATGATGATGATGAAGAGGATGATGATGATGATGATGATGATGGTGAAGATGATCATGACAAAGAAGAAAAAATATTACAGGCAGTTAGAGAATATTTTGTGCACTGTTCATTCGAGTCGCAAGGATGTTAAGAAGCAATGATTGGGCATTATGATATTATGGCAAAATTGTTTGTGTTATTTCAGGGTAAAACTGTTTTTTGTAACGTAAAACTCTATAATTCCATCTTCCACAGGTTTGACAGAACCGATTAACCCACCTGCAGTTGTGTTTGCTTTGTACACAAAGCGATCATGTGCTTTAGCATTAGCACATCATCGAGTGTTGCGGCATGATCTCTCTGCTTAATTTTATTTCGTACATAATGTTTCCATGGTTTTCAAAGCTTGTAAAAGAAGAATGTAAGGTGATCTTCAACAAACACATTTTATTATAGACACCATGTGTGACTGTGAATAATAAAAATAACTGATAACTGATCTGATTACGGCTTTTATGTCAATTTGCTTGTCAAACTCTTTAAATATCTCCACACAGTTGTCAGTATTCATGCTCTCAAGGTGGGCGTGGCTCAACATAACCAATCAACTCAGCAGTTTCCCAAGACAGAATATGCGGAAGATTCAGAAACAACAAAATCGTCAAGGAACTGACACGGAAGCACGGCACATGACTTACCCTCCCCCAAAAAATGAAGTAGACTATGAAACTGAACCTTCAAAGATGAATGGAATATGTTCACTGGGATTACGTCATGTTTTTGAGGTGCTGAAGCTTTATCTGACCTAGGTTTTCGGGTTTTGCCACACAGAAAGACAATTCTTGAAAGTCAAGGCAATTGGATCAACAACCATGTTCACTCCATGCATTTGGAAATGTAACAAATCAGTTCACTCCGTCTCTCTCTTTGTTCCTCTCTTGCTCTTTCCTGGTCTTGAGTTGTTTCCAGCCTCTGAGGTGTGTGCTCTTGTTTGTGTTCAGGAGGAGAGAAAACCCCTGCTGCAGAAGCTTCAGCAGGAAGTGGATGACGTGCGGGTCATCGTGCATAACAACGTGATCATGGCCGAAGCACGTGGGGACAATCTGGACGAGCTGGACCAGAGAGCGGACCGGCTGCTCAGTTGTGTACGTGTGCTTCAGGTTTCTTAAAGGCATTCTGTAGACTTGTTCTTGCTGTAAAGACTTTCCTGTTGCTCATGCCATGTCTCTAATGCTTTAGAAGTCTTATATAATCTGCATCTTACATTTGTTTTGGTGTGAAGCTGCTTCAAGGCAATGCTGTGGTTAATACTTGATTCTGCTTCTCTTATTTCAGAGTAGACTGTTTGCCAGGACTGTAAGGACTCCGAAAGAAAATCAGAACCAGAGCCCTCTGATTGGGAAGATCATCTGCGCTGTAATATTTACAGCCACCATTATCGCCCTCACCATCGTCATCATTGGATCGCGAGAGCACTGGTTCTGATGATCGTGAAAAGACTAGTTTGTGGAACTGATTTCTCAAGATGTTGGGGAAAAACTCGCATCACTGTTTAGAGAGTCACACAGGTGAAACCCATGGATCAGCCGTGTCTCTAGACACGAGTGCTGATGAGGTTCCCTGTGGATCTCTCAAGGTTGAGCTCTACACCACTTTTTAACAGCTTAATAAAGATAGGGTACTACTAGCATGTTAGCAAACAACATTTTGCTCATTTAAATCTGATTTCGATGAATCTGTATTCATATAAAAGATTTGAGCTCGATTTGCACTAATGCTGCACATTATCATAAGCTAGCTGCAATGATTAACATTAGTCTGGAGAGTCTCCTACTGGTGGTCGACTCAGTTCTGACTCTGATATGTTTCCGTACTTTTCTTTTCTTTCCAAACATGAGGTTATTCTTTTTGTACAAGGGAGCGGTCATAACATTTTTATCATTATTATATGAAAAAAATGGAAAATATTTGCCCAAATGATGTCTCTGGAAATGAGTTCATGAACATTTCATCTTGTTTTTTTTTAAAAACTATAAACTTTAACATAGCAGGCAACTTATGGGATGAAACTGGTATCTGCCTCATGACGTGACTGACAAAAGCGATTCGGCCCGAGATCGTTGTACTGTGTTGCTTAATGTACTGTCTCACAGAATGAACTAATCTTCCTTTCTAATTTGACAGGTTTTAAACATTTTATATTTATGTTTTAAATGTTTGATATGTATGATGGAATTATTTTAAATATTTGATATTTATGTTATAACTTATAAATATAAATGTCTGATGTTATATATACTACATATATTTTTTTACATATATCTTTTTAATATTTTTTTATGAAAGATAATCCTTGAGAGTATGCTTAAAATATGAAAAGAAAACATGATAAAAAACATGAAAAAAAATCCTGGATTTTTCATTAGTTGTAGAAATAATAATAATAATAATAATAATAATAATAAAGCCAAACAACCCTCAGCTGTTGTAAACACTATTAATGGACATTGTTTTAAATCTTATTATAGTGAGTTAATATAATAAATTTGATGATAATGATCATATGACTTTGAACCTAAAGTGTAACACTTTTTTTCAGTTTTGTAACACATCAAACTGAGTTTGCAAAGTGTGTGAATGTGGAGAGCGTGACATCAAAAACATCAAAACAGAAAAAGAAACTTATGGCAAGTTTTTAATTTTTTTTTAAACTGCTCTCTTTTCCTCTTGTTCTTTCATTCTTCAATAAATTTCTAATCAACAGAAAATTAAACTTTTCACTGTAAACCTCAGAGACACTGTGTGTTCAGCTTTCACAGTAATCAGCTAATTAATAGTTTTACTGCAAAATGAGATTTCTCCATTTTGGGAATTAAAAAAAAAAAAAAAAAAAAAAAAAAAAAAAAAGAAGTAGTATAAGAAAAAGAAGAAGAAGACGAAGAAGAGGAAGTAAAATATTTCAAGCTGTTAGAGAACATTTTTGTATATTCTTTATTCCAGTAGCAAGGATGTTAAGAAGCATAAATGGCGAAATTGTTTGAAATATCAGTGTGAATTTTGCATGATTGCGCAAAAAGCTATACCTCAATCTCCCACTGCTGTGGCACAATGGATAAACGAGCCTGCAATTACGTTTGTATTTTTGTTGTTGTTGTTGTTGTTCATTTGCTTGTTTTTATTTTTATAATGACATCTAGAATTAATAAAATGTCGATTGTGTTTTAATAAAAATAAATCTAACTCTTGCTTTGATTGTGTTTTGTAGTGCGTCATTGGCATCAAATTAGATCAAGGAAAAACTTGTTGAGTTTTGATGCACATAAAAGCTTTTTAATTACAAAGTTGATGGAACGTAGTAAGAAACATTAAAAACAATACTTCATTTTTTTTTTTACAGCATAACCAGATCTGTCAGTGGTCCCATAAAGTTATAAGAGAGTTCAGAAATCCTAATTGGAGAAACGGGGTGTAACAGACAACACATGTATCAGTGGATCAGTGGCCGCATGTCTTCTGAGTAGTGTTATCTCCTTGCTTAACTGTTTTTCATAAATATTACTTTCATAGTTTGAAGCTTCTAAAAAAAGAATATATTGCAATGTTCAAGAAAAATGTTTTGAAAAAACACCATGTGTGCCTGTGGATAATAAAAATAATAAAGCTTGAATATGGCTTTTATCTCATTTTGTTGTCAAACTGTTTAAATCTCCACATATTCAATACATGCAAAATAAGAAGGAACATTTTTTTAAATATAATTTTACAATTCTGTGTTCAGTTTTTTTTAGTTTATTAGTTTTTCCATTTTAAACTTCTGCATGTCGCACTCTGCTTTTATATTAATTAGTTTCCTTTTCAAAGCACAGCAAATACAAGTACTTATTCTGCTGCTTTGCTCTGACTTGCTTCGAAACTGCTTTAAGACAATGCTTTGGTTAATACTTGATTCTGCTTCTCTTATTTCAGAGTAGACTGTTTGAAAGGACCATAAGGACACCTAGAGGAAATCAGGTCCAGAACGCTCTGATTGTTGATTTGTGCTGTAATATTTACAGCCAACATTATCACTCTCACTATCATTATTGAATTCACATTTTGTTTCTAAAAACATGAAGAAAAACAATATTGTTATTTTATTAGGTATAGAAATTATAGAACTGTCTCTGATACTACTACTACTACTACTACTACTACTACTACTACTAATAATAATAATAATATAAAGGGGAAGATTAAACCAAACAACCCTCAGTTATTGATGGACATTATTTAAATCTTATTATACTGAGTATATATATAACAATAGTCATAGGACTCTGGTTTGGTTTTGTAAAACAAAAGTGAGTTTGCGTCAGTGAGGAGATAAACATGGGCGCAGTTTTTCGAAAGTAATTCAGTGCGATTTTGGATCACGGATTGGATCAAATCTTGGAAATGGGTTTTTCAAAAGTAAAAGTGGGATTCTGAATTAAGATCAGACCACATAATCCAATTTTACATTTGATTTGGATCAAACTTGCCAAAAATTATTTTATTTTTGACCCAAATAATAATAAAAAAAAATAAAATAATAATAATAATAAAAAATATATATATAGGTTATATATAACCCAAAGGGCAAGTTTGATCCAAGTCAAATGTAAAATTTGATATATACATAGAGACCAAAAGTTTGGACACACCTTCTCACCTTCTCATTCAAAGAGGTTGAATTTGTATTATGGCAAGAAAAAAGTAAAGAAACCAAGAGTCACCTCTGCTGCGGAGGAGAAGTTCATCCGAGTCACCAGCCTCAGAAATCGGCGGTTAACAGCAGCTCAGATCAGAGAGCAGGTCAATGCCACACAGAGTTCTAGCAGCAGACACATCTCTAGAACAACTGTTAAGAGGAGACTGTGTGAATCAGGCCTTCATGCTAGAATATCTGCTAGGAAACCACTGCTAAGGACAGACAACAAGCAGAAGAGACGCGTTTGGGCTAAAGAACACAATAAAGAACACAAGAAAGAACACAAGAAAGAAAACTCGCTGAATGAGAAGGGGTGTCCATTTTTTTTTTTTTTTGCAGTGTTTGTTTCTTACAATTAAAACTTAAAACAAACAATGGCTATTTGTGGCCACTGACTGGTATTTTGCCTACCTGTTGTTTTTTGCTAAGCCAGTAGACTACACTGTTGGTTCCATTTAACGCTATGGTGAACAGGATTTGGTTATGCTGAAATTTTATATTTGGATCACAGTGATCCAACCCAATGTTCCTTTAAAAAACTGTCATAAAAGTAAGATAGATCAGTTAATCCTGGATAGCAAAACCTGGGATTTCCAAATCCAGACCAATTTGATCCAGATTAAAATGTTTTGAAAAACTGAGCCCTGATCAGTAATTGTTTTTGGGAAAATGGATATTTCTTCATGGTGTTATGCGGTGCGGTATGGAGAGCCGCACCACGCGATGTTTTTAATTATGAGAGCCCTTATGCTGGGCGTTAGAGTGGGTCAATGAAATAGGAGTTAGTGAGAGTGCTTGTGATACACCCGGGAAGACCTTCCCGTTTGGAGATAGCGTGGGATTATTAATTAATGAACTTAAAAGGAAAATAAATGAAAAATGTGAAAACACAAAATAAATAGGACTCCGCCTTCTACGCGAGAACGGACGGGGCTCTGGAAAATAAAACAAAACTTGTCCTCTCGGGGCGTTCGCCCTTACCGAGGACTTTTTCAGAGAGAGAGAGAGAGAGAGAGAGAGAGTGTTTGTGCTTTGTGCACTAACACACTGTACTGAGCGTGCACGCTCTCTCTCTCTATCTCTCTCACTCTCTCTCGCCGGCGTCTTAAATAGACAGAGTCTGGGGCTTTGCCTCTGTCTCTAAACAGCTGTCTCTCTGTCTTTTATTTTCTTTCTTTCTTTGGCCCTGATACCTTCACCGGTGCTACCTAAATGATCGCACGAAGTGCGCCGGTATCAGGACCCTTAAATAAACACGCGGCTCATTCAGGCTGACTGCCTGACAGCGGCGTTGCCTAGCAACCGTGTGTATAAATGGCCGTGCTTTTGCCTGTTCAGAATTCCGCATGGTAACAGCTTGCGGATCTGCCCGTTCTGAACAGTTTAAGCACGGCTCTGCCCCTCGCGCAACCCGCGTCGTTACACATGGTAAATATTTTACTTGTTGGTGTAGTGGAGTAATAGAAAACCAACAGACCCAACAGTCATGACTTGCATGCACCTGATTCTGTGTAATTGAATCATTCATTAAAAGGGGCGTGTTCAAAATAATAGCAGTGTGGAGTTTAATTGTAGAGGTAAATTATTCTGTGAAAAACAGGTGTCAAACAAATTCCCCTTATTTAAGGATAAATCCAGAAAAGGTTGTCCTGTGCGCTTCTCTCTGAAAATCTCTGAGTAAAATGGGTCGTTTCAGACACTGTTCAGAAGAACAGCGTACTTAGATTCGAAAGTTGATTAGAGATGGGAAAACATACAAAGATGTGCAGAAAATGATATCAATATATAAGCTAAAATGATATCAACATTAAAATGGAGACCAAAACCAGAAAGAAGTGGAAGAAAACGGAAAACTACCATTTGAATGGATCGAAGACTCAGCCAATGATCAGTTCCATCATGACCAAAGAACATCTAAAGTTACCTGTGAGTCCTGTTACTATTAGAAGACGGCTATGTGAAGCCAAGCAATCAGCAAGAAGCCCCGCAAAGTCCCATTGTTGAAAACACTGAATTCAAGCCACAGTACACTGTGAAGACAGTGAAGCATGGAGGCACAAGCATCATGATATGGGGAAGCTTCTCGTACTATGGTGTTGGGCCTATTTATCACATTTCAGGGATCATGGATCAATTTGAGTATATCAGAACACTTAAAGAGGTCATGTTGCCTTATGCCGAAGAGGAAATGCTCTTCAAAATTTGGATTTGATT
>QMIH01002856.1:0-14831 GCA_003987875.1 Clarias batrachus
GAAATGTTACAATCAATTGACATCAATTTGAATGTTTCCAATTTATCAGAATCAAAGAAGAATGCAGGCCCCAGTAAAGGCAGAAAAGGGGTGAAGAACAGTGCTACAGCTGCTAAAGTTGCCCTTATGAAACTAAAGCTACATGCCATTGGAGATAAAGGACTGCCGCAGGTATTTACCTCAGAGATATTATGTAACTTTAAGCGAATGCACAGTGTGAGTTTCTTTCCCTTGGATATAAGTTTACAGACATTTAAATAAATTATTTTCTATAGATTCCTACAAAATGTTTTTAAGAAATTATTGCAAATAACTTCGGTAAGGGACTTACTACTTTTTATATGACACCATCATTAATTCTTTTATAATAACAGCATGCCTAATTTTTCATTATTGGCTTGCTGACCTTTTTTTTGTGTTTTTTTTTTAGCTGTACTGTAGTCTGGTTTATTTGCCTGCWTTTATATGTCCAGAGCAGTTTAAGCCTCTATAATTGCACATAATATTCACATTTGACCTTTTAATTTTGAATTAATCCCCCCCCCCAACATTATTAATATTATACTAAGTATTAAAAAGTATTTGTAACCTTGACATGACTGAACAATCAAACAAATTTTCACCATCAGCAGTAATTCTTGAATTACTCAAATGGGATTTAGAAATTGTCAAAACGGGGTCCTAAGAGCTATTTGTCTTTCCAGACAGAGAGGACATATTTCCAGGTGTTTCTACCTAAAGATCTCAACACTTCAAGCTTGCCAATGTTCTTTAGCTCCAAGTGGACTGTGGGTAAAGTGGTCGATTTTGCAGCCGCTCAGGCCAAACTAACGAACAACAACAACGTGCTCACAGCCAAGGTAACTTAATATTGATAAGCATTSYCAAAGGTTCTGCTTAATCCTCTTCAGGCATGGATCATGGCTTCATCATTCCATAAAAATGTCGTCATTCAGCCATAMCTYGCTCCATCCTAATTCAAAGATACTTAGAATCAAGACRGTCATGGTATGCTCATAAAATAAGCTAGTCTCACAAGGTTCTTAGGTTAATTACTTGGTGGATAATATAACCCATGAGCCCAAATTTTATCTATGCATGACATGTTTGTCATCCCAAGATGATTAAAAAAAAAGTAGTTTAACTGTGCAGAAAACCACCTAATCTGGCAACACAACTCACAGCATTTTGTTGGTACTTTGTACCATTACTTTTGTATCCAAACATTTGACTGGTACTTTAGTTGGATCATCATTATTTATTAAATTCTCTGAATTCAGGATGATCTCCTTCATTAATTTACAATTAAGTGTGTTACAGTTTAATTGATAATTAACAATGTAAGTCTTTCCATATTTCAGTCTTTATTTTTAATACATTAATAAAACACTCCAAACACTGGTCATATTTACCTTATCATGATAAGAAAGATTAGGATTTAAATCCATTTTAAGAAGAGTATGAAACTTGAMCTGGTCTGAAAGGGTCTSTTGAAAAGGAGTGGGATYGTCAGCAGTATAACTTCCCCTAGACCAATGAACACAGTTCAAAATTCATAGGTTATTGCAGCCAACCATGACCYRGCAATGTTCACTGGATGGTAGGGATGGATKGTGGAGATTTTTTGTGAGGTSACTTAAGACAGTATTTTTGATCTATTAGATATTTCTACTAATTTCATTTTTCAGAGATCCAACATACGGATGCTTCCCTTCATACCCATATGTGTAAAATGAACTAAAAGAAAAGTAAGAAACACTCTTCGGTGTACAAAAATGGCACTTTTTGTCAGGCACTTAATCTTACTGGGTTTTCATAAAGAAGAGCTCCAGCACATGTGCATATGGCACTCCCTCTGGTGCTGGTGCATTTATCGATATTCACAGGCATGCAGCCAGCTGCTCCCCTTTCAGTCTGTTTCTCAGGCCAGTTTTGAAGTGACAAACGGATGAAAAATTATGGTTTAATTATGGTGTTACTAACCAATAGATGCAAGGATGGGTTATTATGTTGGATATCCGATTCAGTGTCTCTCTTTTTCATACTCTGTATTCTTCTAAAACGTGCTTTTAAATATAAATATATGTATATAAGTAAATGCCTTAAAATTATTGGTCTAACATTARYTAAAGTTAGCCGGTCTTGCTAGCCACCATAGCCTGAAAAGATGTTACGAGTGCTCATGACAGCTAACAACATAACACAGTTGCGGCTTACTTTCATAGAATTAGAAACTATACCAAAATCAGAGAACAAAAAACAGAGTCACTGTAAAGGAGTTTCTGTACCTGGTCTGTGTTGTAATATCAACTGTGCCAGGTCTTTTAGAGAATGGTTCTCTTACTCTTTCAGAGTGCATTAGCCCAACCACCATGTGAAACTGATGACTGCAGAGCATTTACTATCATCAGTACTTCGACCTTCTTCTTCCTTTTATGGCAGGTGGAATCCATCGCATTTATGTGCTTCTTAATATACTCCTCGTGTGGTAGCAGAATATACCGGTACAGGTGTGGTAGTGTAAGAGGGAACTGTCCGCTACTAGTTAATTGATCGCTGATGGCATTGTTCTCGCTSACAGATTTTTAAAAAGGTTTGACAGGCAAATGTTGATCTAAAGTTTACTCTGTGTGAGAAGCACTCATATATGATGCATAAAATGAGGGGTAAAAAAATAAACATAAAATGAATTACACATTTTACATCCTTTGGTTAAAAATTGAAGTGTTTTTCCACTCTGTCTGTGATGTTTTCCATGTAGAAACTGCGATTATGCCATCCTGAAACTGGGSAAGCCATTAAAATGGATGCATGTCTCCAGGTGCTGCTCTCCCTATCAGAGTCTCCACTTCATAATGGAGGCAATGTTATCTTGGAATATCTGGATAATGAAAGCTCTGGAGTTGAAGATGTCACAGCCTACGTTTCCTCCTCTTGATCCAAAAATGAACACATAATTATTGGTGCAATAAATTGAATAAAATAATAGGTATCAATTTGTCTTCTGTTGTCATTTATAGGCTAATGGCCAGACTCACTCAATAAACACTCAATTTTTGGTACGAGAACTACCTCTTTATTAGAATGTTTTCGACCTTGTAAATTATTCTGAAGTCATTGAAATTATGACAGAATAAATATGGAATTATGTCGTCAATAAAAATGTGTTAAATAACCCAAAGTATGATTTATAGTTTCAGTTCTTCAAAGTAGCCACCTTTTGCTTTGATGTCACTTGCCATTCTCTCTGTCTCTGTCTCATGATGTAGTCACCTGGAATTATTTTGCAATAATCTTGAAGGATTTCCCAGAGGTGTTGAGACTGCTTTTCCTTCACTCTCCAGTCCAACTCGTCCCAACCAACTCAATTGGATTTATATCAGGCGATTGTGCGAACCCCATCACACTTCTTTGTGGACAGATATTTCTTGCATCACCTTGAGGTGTGTTTGGGGTCATAGTTCTGTTGGRAAACAAATGATAGGATTGCATGTCGCCATCAATGCTGTGGTAGTTGGTTAAGTGTACCTTCAGTTTGCAAATCACCTCACACCATCATATCTCCTCCATGCTTCAAAAAGGAAATCACATATTCAGGAACCGTCTTTTCACAATTTCTATGTCTAACAAATAATAGCCTTTGCATGGCATACAGACAAGGGAAGGTTAGAAAACAGCCTGAATAAAACCATTTCCATAACATTATTAGGATTTGCTCTCATATGAGAAGGTTGAAAACAGACCAACAAAAAAAGAAAATTTCTGTAAGCTTTCATGAAATTCACAAGTTGAAGGAAGTGATTTTTAACCTTCATCATTTTTGTAAGATTTTAAATTGAGAAATGTTAAACCGCCGTGTTCCTTGCCTTAAACATGGACATACAAAACAATTGTTAAATGTCGCCCAAATTCATCTAGGAAAGCACACTTTAGTGTTTTTATGCCAAGAAGTGACCATGTTTACACTTTAGGTGGCTCTTCCTTGTGCGGATTCCTTGTTAAATTTGACAGCTGCTAATTTTCTCTTAACCGCATGCACTTTCACACACAACTACACACCCTCATGCACAGATCAGGTGTTGATATTGAACGGTTCCTGGCGAAACAGTGGTCCACCGCTTTGGGGTGAGTAAACAAGTGTTAATCAATGCTGCAATCTGCCCACTCATTAAGAATTATGGCCTCGGGGCTCCTAAAACCCTAAGACCATGAATGACTTTGTGATTTAGCTTTGAGGATCTGACAGGCCGAGCTGCTATATCAAGATGCCCAGTCAGCCACACTCCTGAACATTTGCACTCCCACTCTCTAAATAAATAAATAGATAAATAATAATACATTTAAAATATATGGAGATTGTTCAATTGTGATAGTAATGAATTTAAATAATATATTAACTGACTATATGACATTGTAATGACCTTTTAGGAAAGACAAATAAATAATTTCTTAACATCATCTTCTTGGTTTTTCATAAGCTTTGTTCATCCCTCATTAAAAATGTTTTAGGCTGAGCCGCAAACCACAAATGCACTGCTGCATTTAAAATTTAAATTAAAAAAAAGAAGAAGACTGCCTATCCAAGGGTGTTGTGATCTTGCATGAGTCCGCACACTTCTGCCCACACTGTCGACACTCTGCAGAAAACTTTGTTTTGAGGTGTTGAAGCATCCACATTACTGTCCTGATCTTGCTCCATTGGACCTTCACCTGTTTAGTCCCCTGAAAGCAGTCCTACATGATGAAGATTCACTTGGATAGCAGTCTTCTGCGCTTAATCTAAAGTTCTTCAATAAGCATGTCACAGTAACGAGCACTGCTGATTGTTGAACCTTCTCATCATAATGTATCATTACTGGTTGATAATAAACCTTCCCTGAAAAGTGAAGCTTTTTAAAATAGCAAAGGGAAGAGTACATCAGAAATTGGTACATATAAAATATAACACATGTCTGAGGGTCAGATGTCAAGAAATATCTATATATAAAGTGGAACTGTCCCCAGTCACCACACACGTCCCAAACAGACCACACGGGGCATCAATGCGATGAGATCTCCAACCAGGATGAGTCAAACAGGTCCAGAGGGCAGAGGGGGGTCTGGATCACTGGCAGCTCAGGAGCAACATGAGAAGCTTGACAGGTAAAGGGAAAGAGAAAGAAGAGAGAGAGAAAAAAAGTTGGGTMTGGTCACAGTCACGTTATAAGGTGAATGTATATGTAGGATAGAGTGCAAGCAGGGACTCCGGCAGGACTAACTATAACAGCATAACTAAAAGGGAGAGCCAGAAGGAAACACAGACATGAGGGCTCCCTGAGATGTAAAGCAACCGATCACCTCACCGTCAACAAACCTGAGTGATCAATGAGAGTGGGGAGGACAGCATCTAAACATACCAGTTCACCAGAATACTCTACGTCCATGAGTCCCCCAGATCTGCTCCTTTACCTAAGGCTCATCTATTTACAAACATGCTGCGCTAAATAAATAGGTTTTTAGCCTAGACTTAAACACTGAGACTGTGTCTGAGTCCCGAACATTAATTGGAAGACTATTCCATAACTTTGGGGCTTTGCAAGAAAAAGTGCTTCGCCCTGCTGTAGTTTTCATAATACACGATACTGACAAGCAGCCTGCATCTTTTGATCGAAGTAGGCGTGGCKGATCGTAAGACACTAGCAGKTCACTCAGATACTGAGTCAAAAGTAGTATTTTAAAATCTATGTGAATATTATCTACATGTGTTTCAAATGAAAGACTGAAATCTATAATCACAATTTACTGTTGCACTTGATAGAACAGAAAGGCCATCTAAAGTTAGAGTGTAATCAAAAAGCTTGCTATTAGGTGCATGTGGTCCTCTAATTAAAATGTCTGTCTTATCAGGATTTTGTACAGTGGGCACTGTGCATGATGGATGTTTTGATGTTAATTAACTTCCTTTTGCTAAATCCTTTTAAWTTTTTTTAGAGGACCACATGCACCTAATAGCAAGCTTTTTGATCACACTGTAACTTTAGATGGCCTTTCTGTTCTATCAAGTGCAACAGTAAAAGACCTCGGTGTCACCCATCTGGTACCTGAATTTACAGAATAACAAGGTAATCCAATTAGTGATTTTTTTTTCTTTTACATTTTTATTCTTTTATAATTAACTTTAATTTTTTTTTWAATTTAGGGCCTATTGTAAATGCACTTATATGCATATAATGGGATTTGGTGAGCTATCAATGGAGGTTCCAGGAGGAAACCCACCAAGCACGAACACAGACCCGAACCGGGACTTGAACCCTCGATTACTGCCTAGAATATCATAGTACCTTATCTGAAATTATTTATTTGTGCTAGAACATATTATGGTTTTGCTCATGTGCCCCACCATTGTTTTTCATTACCCTTTCTCCTACGCCCAGCTACTTGGCACTATATGGGAGTATACACCTGTGTTAATCTTCAGATAAATTTAGATTGATTAGATGTGACTTGTATTGTGGTTCCTTACTTGCTCTCTCTCTCTCTCTCTCTCTCTCTCTGAGTTTGCAATACAGAAGCCTACAAGGACAGCCTAGGTGACTCCAGTCCTCTTTGAAAAGTCCTGGTGGCAGAAGTGGGACACAATTAACAGATAAGTTTGAGTTTATATTCAATTGAAACRGATTGACTATACTACTTACCTATAGTTAGTAGTGGTAGCCTGGTGTTACTGATTGGAAGGTTGGGTGTTGAAGTCCCCAAAGGGCCTTGATCTGCTGTTTCATAGCTGAACTTGTGCTCAAACTCCACCTTMCCTATTAGGATATGTGAATTAAGAATTTTACTATGTTGTGATGTACATGTGAAACACATAGTATTTGATTCATTAATTACCTTAATTCTCTGGCTCAGGGGCCGAAGACTGTGAGACAAATTACTCAATGAATTTTATTAAACAGAGCTCATAGGGGAACTTATAATTTAACAATGACACGATGAGAATGTGTTCTATTCTATTAATGTGCATTAGTCTGTGATGAATATGACATCTCTAACTGGGATGACATTACTGATTACATATCAAACAGCTTGGGTCAGTAGGTTTTTCTAAATGCGCGTTGGGATAGGGGGTTAAAAAAATTAATAAGGGGCTGAAAATTTTATTTCTTTATTTCTGAGGGGAAATAAAAATGTTTTAGCTTCTTCTTGCTTCATCAGAGTGTGAGTCAGTCTGCAAAACACCAATAACAATGCGTAAAACATAGCTGACTTACTCAAACTATTATTCAGCCTCTTGTGCAGCCTTATTAACTTTAAAAAACAGTCTCAGAAAAGTGTGATGCACAAAGGAGACTTTAAAATATCCTTTTGAAATTGTTACTCATGCTTTGCCATTTGCAGTTCAAGGAGATTATGTCATTAAACCACCCTTGTTGACAGACATACAAGCTATTATAGAACTAAAGAAAAAACATACTAAAAATCCTCGTACTTTTATGGACACACTATATATAATTATTTCTATCATTACTTAATAGTTATTTAAACCTAATTTTATCCTTATTATTGGGTTTCTGTCAGAATGTGGCTAAATTTTGGCCACCCATTTAACATCCTAATGTTGGTCATCAGTATTATGAGTGKCCTTATATAATGCATCTGCRTTTATTTTTATTTATATTTCAAGTAATGACCACATACAGTTTTTTGGTTTCATACACTATATATTTTATTTTGGCAGTTTGTTATCTGWTTAGAGCGCGTGCATTTTAGAAGCATTCTATCTTATGATGGTTGATTCAATAATTTKTTTCTTCACATTTTTGAAAATAAATTCTTCTCATAAATTATATATTTTCTCAACCTGGTGAGACTTCCTCCTCCTGGCCAGAAGATGGTGTACCTGTTGAGAAGGCTTCTTACGAACAAGCAGCAGAAAGTAGAAGAGGTCAACTGGGGTGCCCAGGAGGCGAGACTCCCTAAAAACCTATTTTGAGACTTGTTTGTGTTTATTTACTTGATTTGGTAGTTGAATTTTGTTGTAAATACAGTGGAACCTTGTATTGTGAGTATCTTGGTCTGTGAGCGTTTTGTAACAAAATAAAATAAATAAATAAAAATAAATAAATAAAATAATAATACATTTTAACTTGATAAACGATTGAGGTCTTGATATACAAGTAGTACGCATACGCTTTGTCTGCCGAGTGTCATGTGATCACAACTGAGCCAATTCTCTTTCCAGCTCAGACTGAATTGGTTAAGCCAATTGGGCTGTCATGTGATGGACAAACGACTCAGGAAACCCGAAGACTCAAAGGTGAACTAATCAATTATTTTTCTGGCTCAGACTCCATTGGTTAAGTAAGGGGCTATCATGTGAGACTTAGATTAGATAGAGATGTAATTCATGTACAGAACGATACGATACGAATGATTGATATTCCTCATGGCCGACTGAATGAATCATTCCCCGAGATGAATTGTTCTTCCAGTTAATTTGTTTTATTTTTACTTTATTATTTGTATTAATTATATTTATATGAATATTTTTGGGTTGTGGAATCTGAGTTTCCATGATCTCTTATGGGGTAAATTTGATTTGTTTATAATGAATTATAACGCAGTCAAGGGTTTARCTGTATTTTCTTTATTTACAACGTTATTTATATTGAGTTAGTATGTAGTGTTAGTTTAATTATGTATTTCCCATCACCTTTCTATTTAGTAAGGCTAGCCTATGTTTATAGCCTTTGTCTTCATTGCGTTTCATTGCAGGGGTCACTTAGGTTTTTCTATTTAGTCTTGAGTTGGTGGTGTACTGTAAGTTTATTTGACCGTATTTTGTGTTTATGACCATAAGTTTGAAGTTATTTTTTTTATTTAGTTGTCTTGTATTGAAAGTTTGGATTAGTTTTGGTAATTACTTCAAGTTGTTAAAATTAATAATTTTTTGCTTTCCACATTTGGTGTGCTTGAGCCTAGCAGGGAACAAGGCGGTCCCTTACAGTATATTTAACAGGATGTCATTACAGAATCTTTGACCTTACCCAGTTACCCAGCATAAAAGAAACCTGATACTGTATGTGTTCAATGGCTTTTTAGAAATATTTTATGAAAGCATGGATGAAATATACCCRTCTCCCAGTTGGAGAAGGTGCACAGTTTAATTTGTATTCTTGAAGCGGAGGTAGAAAATATGCTCCGTAATGGCACAATAGAGGAGTCGACTAGCCCCTGGTCCAGCCCCATCGAAACGGTACCTAAACCGGATGGGTCGATATGCCTATGTAATGATTTCCGCAGAGTAAATAAAATTTTCGATGCCTACCCCCTACCCAGAGCGGACAAYCTTATTGATCAATTAGCCAAAGCGTGCTTCATCTCCACGCTAGACCTAAGCAAAGGCTACTGGCAGGTCGTCCTAACTCCGGAGGCGAAGGAAAAGACAGCATTCAGTACCGAACAAGGTCATTGGCAATACCGTGTGCTCCTGTTTGTTCCTGTTTGGAGCCCCGGCCACCTTCCAACGCCTCATGGACATCGTACTTTGCCAGCACTGTCACTATGCCGCTTCCTACTTGGACAATGTAGTTATTCACTCARGCAGCTGGGTGCAGGTACTACACGAACTGCGGGTTAACGGCGAATCCAAAAAAAATTCTTCCTGGGGCTGACCGAGGCACAGTACCTGGGGTACCGAATTGGATTGTTAAAACCACAAGAAGATAAAGTGGAGGYCGTAAGTAAGTACCCGAAACCAACGTAAAAAAAAACAGGTATGTGCCTTTCTGGGGCTAGCTAGGTATTACCGGAGATTTGTGCCTAACTTCTCCTCTATTGCAGCACCCCTCACGAATCTCCTCAGAAAAGGACGGCCGGAAAAAGTACAATGGACACAAGAGGCGGAAAGAGCATTTAAGCAGTTAAAAACCCACCTCACCAGTTCCCCCATCCTCTGAAACCCTTTAATAGTGTTCACAGTGCACACGGATGCGTCAGAAACGGGCTTAGGAGCTGKMCTTTCACAGGACTTTGAAGGAGAAGAACACCCYATCMTATTTTTAAGTAGAAAACTAACACCAACAGAACAAAAATATGCAATAATAGAGCTGGAAGCCCTTGCCCTTAAGTGGGCTATCGAGGAGCTAAAATATTATCTAGCCGGCCGGCACTTTACATTAATTACAAACTACGCTCCTCTCCAATGGCTGGCAASGGTTAAAGACATGAATCCCCGCATAACACGTTGGTTTCTCTCTTTACAAGATTACTCCTTCTCAGTCCAACATAGTGCYGGGGTACAACACGGAAACGCAGACGGACAGTCCAGATGTCACGCGCTCTTCGCATCGCCAAAGATGAGCTCAAAGTTGGGGGTGGGGGGGTTGGTGGTGCTGTGGCGACGGGATGAAGCCCAGTATACATTGTAGTGCAGCCACATAATGGGGTTGTTGATATAGGCCACATGTAGATGGTAAATAGAAATGAAATCACTGGGCCTTATCGACGACCACGATTATGGTTATATTGTTCCCAACTGATTGTGTTTTGGCTCTCGCAAGCATGCGCGCTTGCAGCGCGAGGGAATCCCGATGGGTCACGTGCSCCGGCATAAAAGCAGAACMGGCAAAGGACTTGAGGAGGAGAGATGAGGATATACAGCACTGTTTCAGAGAGAGTGAGATTGTTTGCCGTAGCCACAGGATTACGKTTCCCTGGTGGATTAATCTTTCTGGACACCTWCAATACCCCTCWCATTCTGTTTTCTCGTGCTCCCGGATTGGCCATCATATACAGGTGAGACCGAGCCATCTCTCCTCGCTACCATCACACGCTCACAATCAATAACACGGACGCTGGACAGTCATACATATACTTTCTTTATTTTTGTATATATTTTGCATAATTGGTTTCTTCGGTGAACCTTTTTTGTTTTTCTTTGTTCCTTAATACACTTTGGGTTTGTTTTGGAATTGTTGTTGTGTCGTGTCTTTACTTGTTCTGCAAAGCTCATATTACACCGGAAGTAAGTTTTATTGGCCCTTATTTAGACTCTCGATCCCGTCGCAGTGTAATTAGGTTTGTTGTAATAGCCGAGCGTTACATCATTGTAGGACAACASCTTCTTGCACATCTTGGGGAAACCACAAACAGAATGCAGATAGCACCTTGGACAGCATCAAAGCACAAAAAGGGGCGCATCTTTTTGGAAGCAAAGATAAAAAAAACATGTGCAACTGGTGGGGAATTTCAAATTCTTTAGACCAGTTAAAAACCTCATGGAAATCTACTCTCAATATTTCCCAGCGTTGTTGGTATAATTCAGCTGGGAGTCTATCAATTTCTGGGTTTCATCCAGTGGATAGCTGCTAGCAGTAGCCCAGTTCCTAGGGTTCAATGTCAATATGCAATACTTCCACATGTCATTCTGTCAGCTTTGGCAGCTCCTTCAATTAGCTTCTCTCTACATTGCAGGTCAGTCGCATTCCCATGGTACAGGCTGTTCAAAATCCACTGATTTTTTTTCTCTCATTTCCAGTTTTTTTGTTTTTTTTTTGTAAATTAACAAATATTGTATATTACAAAATTGTTGAGCCTGGTCCAATCTTTCCCCTAGCTGGACACCACCCCATACTTGGACGGGTTTGAGGGCCTTCTTCTGCAGTGCCRGGATGAAGGAGAAAATAATWTTGGGACAATGTTGCTGACAGTAAGCCACTGTACAGAGCCTATGAGAAAGTTTTAAATAAGAAAGAGCTGACTGGGAGGGTGGACAACCCATTGCAAAATGTACTTGGTTCAATGTACAGAACATCATTAAACTGTCATACATTTTTATGTAGATTTTAATTGGTTTTAAATATGCCAGGAAAAACAGATTCAAGTGTCAATTTTATCCTTGGTCAGGCTAAAAATATAAGTATAAGAGCAAAAGAGCATTTATGAAAGTGTAATGATATGAAAAGGCTCTGTACTCAGTACTAGATGATGAATACCATTTTATACCAGATCTTAACCAATAGAATAACCACAATCATGATCTATTTTATTCTTCAGTGTTTATATTTACAATGAATTATCTAAATGCTATTTTAATCAATTATTCATGGAGATACACTGATGATAATATATCATTATATTATGTGTACTTGTGTAAATAAAAGATTGTAAAAGTAAAAAAGTCTTCGATTTTCTGAGGTCCTTTTAAGGGCTGTAGGGCAATATAGAACATGAGTGGGAGGATGGTAGAAGAAAAAAACTGATGGGGGAAATTTACGTGTGTGTGTGTGAGTGTGTGCGTGCGTGTGTGTGAGTGTGTGCGTGCGTGTGTGTGAGTGATGTACGCAGGATCTGACTCCTCCTTGAGCATGTTATTATACAGACCCACTGAGATATATAAAAGCAACAGCTGTAGTTTTGTGGATTGGTCTAAGGAGAAAAGCACAGTCTATAAATCATCTGTCTCTGAAGGGCGGACATCCTAACATACAGGTAAGTTCAAATATATTATGGAGATTTTTGATAAGTTTCTGTAATTAGGGATGATTAGTGGGTTTAACACACATTTTGTTATATACACAGTTCTTTCATAAGAATATGTCAACCATAGGTGGATACCCTGGATTAGTAAAGTTATTATTGTTTAATCAAAAAATGACGGAATTATTTTACATATGATTTCTAGCGGTCTATGTAGATCTTTTTTTTTTTTTTTTTTTTACTAGTGGTCAGTTGTTTACTTTTTCTTCTGTGATGTCATCCTGGAAAAACAAAAAGTTTATGTATTCTAAAAAAAGAATTACACTAACTTAAGTGTTGCGTACTTGCGATTTAAAGCCAATTTGTGATAGTATCAACATAGGCAGATGTTCACAGATGCCAAGGAACTTTAATGTATTCACATCTGTATTTCTCTAATATACTATGTGATGTAAACAAAATCTATATCATTAACATGTTTATAAAAAAAAAATATCATAWGTGTTTTCTGATATTTTATAGATTATTTAATAGAAGAGTGTTCTATACAGTACTTCTCCGGAATGCTACCCTTGGCTGGTCCTGCGTCTCGGTCTGTGCGCACTCAGCAGAATCAGCCGCGCTTCTTTCGCCTGTGCTGGCTGTCGGTTGTGATTGTGGCGCTTCTCATCCTGTCCACAAGCGCCACATGTGTGCAATGCACCACGGTCGAGCAAGATCTGCACATCGTTCACAATGTCGACAACAGAAGTACGTAAATCGTAATTTCATATTAGACATGTATTTTATGTTTATACACAGGACAAGAACATACCAAGCCACACCAGCAGGCCTATAGGTCAAGGTCTCATTTGAGAAATATACTGAATGATTTGACCTGGACAAACGTATGCTGGGGATATATATATATATGAAACCTGACCTGGATTAATGATAAGTGACTCAAGTCTTGTCCCTTTTCTTGTCCTCTAAACTACAGGCCCTGAGATCGACCCATTCTGGTACGTGGGTCGCGGTGTGAGACCCATCGGCCGCTTCGGGAAGCGCGAGAGTGGTGCGCCATTACAGCATGCACTTCTCCTACTCCTGCACAGTGCACTCAGGAACACTGAGAGCGTGCGCAGCAGAGCTTCTTCTCCAAACACGGACTATTTTCCAGAAGTGCAAAAATCCAAAGAAGAATCATGTTATTACTAGAAGGGTGACCAGCAGCTAATTTCACCCTCCAAGATATAAGGTAGATTAATGAAGTAAAAGTACTATACTGTACATTAGAAATGATTAAACAAGAGAAATGAAATTTTACATGCATAACCAATGATATGTCAAAAAAATGAATGCACAAGATTCATATTTGTTGAAAAAAAAAAAAAAACAGATTTCTGTCCAAAAAGGTTTTTCACTTAATAAACGGTTCATTGACTATATGTAACCGCTTTAAAATCTTTAAACATGTAATAAAAGGTCATCGCTACTACAAAGGGTCATTAAAGTACAGTAGTCAGGATCTTGTGATCAATTTTGTTCTATAATTGATTATTTTTCCTATAGTCTCCTATTCCCAGATTAAAAGTTTTCTGTTCAAGTCTGTAATTTCTGTCACCTCATCCTCCAATTTTATTTATTGCTTGAATAATTGTACATATGCATCAATGCAATCTATATTCCTAATTAAATGATTAAACACATGCAAGCTTGACCGTGTCATTTGGTTGTTGAAAATGAATCAAGTCGATTTCTATTTAAAGGAAAGTACCGTTCCGTGGGAATGATAGGCATGCACGCTTTATTCACATATTCTTCTCGTCAATCCGAATTTATTCTGTTTGTCAGTCAGAACAAATTTGGCAGTTGGAAATCTGAACATAGTTTGATGATTGGTGAACTAATACAAAAATACAATGGCTTAATGAAGTACAGTTTACAGTCTTGCCCTGCCCATTTTCTCCTTCAAAACCAAGATAAACATGATCAGAAACKGGACACAAGGTGTAGTACACAACATGTAATATTGATCATTCTTGTAATTTTAACACACATGAATATGACTAAAACATACATACTATTTTACAGTAAAAAAATATTGTTTACTTCATGCCTGTGCTTTTTCTTGGGAAATTTGTACTTTTATCTGCACCCATATAACAGAAGCTGTCGGAGTTGGTGAAAGACACGTCCCCCTCACAACTCCCCCAAACTGTGTGATACAGTACCTCAAACTGAATCAGTGATTTTGTTAATAGTTTATATCTATTTCCCCAACACTGCCCTAAAGCCTACTGTGTAAGCTAACTACAGTATGTAGATTTTGAGTTGTTACAGCATGAGCACTGAACGTCTCCTTAAAGAAATATATAAACTGTTAAAATCTGTTT
>QMIH01002857.1:0-12513 GCA_003987875.1 Clarias batrachus
AATCAGAATAAATCTGCCATCAGGATCCTGTTCAGTCTGCTCTAAGATAAAAGGAAAGTTTTTATGATTCAAAATAGCAACTCCCTGTTTGTTTGATGAAAAAGAACTGAAATACACCTGACCAACCCAATCTCTTTTGAGCTGTAAATGTTCCCTATCTGACAAATGTGTCTCTTGTAGAAGTGCAATAGTGCATTTTCTTTCTTCAGGAATGTTAAAATCTTCTTTCTCTTGACTACACTACCCATGCCCTTCACGTTCCATGTGACCACCCTAGTCAGATTGGACATAAATTAGTGCAGTGCAAAGTATTTGGATGCTGWAAGTGGACAGAAGTRAAGTAAACSACATACATTTGAACGATCAGCTCTGAAAAACACAAACAAAACCCCCCACAAGCCCTCCCCCCTCTCCCTATCCCCAAACGATAGGGCTCAAATAACACAAACAACAACTCGTCACACACCTTCCCCCAACTCCTCCATTGACCGACCTGAGAAACGGCAGCCAGAGAAGACCGCCTCAAAACTCCTTATAAAAAAACTTTAAGTCCACTATAATAATATTAAAAATAAGACATAACAAACAATGAATAATAAATAAATAAATGGCAGGTGACAAACAAGAAAAATCAACGTTTATGCAGATCCAGCCACAGTCATAATATATACAGCCTGAACGGGCCTTGTGCGTGCAAACCAAATTTCACCGGATAACTGCATCACCTTTAAAAAAACATTTATTTACAATTAAGCTCAATAGGAAAAAATAAACACCCTTAAATTGTTTAACAGAAGAAAAACACCACGAAAACTGTCTTAAAGTCAACGCTAATTATTCAGAGAAGCTCACTTATCCAGAACTTCCAGGAATTTAGTGGCTGAATCAACAGTATCAAATAAAATAATCTTTCCGTTATGTAAACAACGGAGTTTAGCTGGATACGCAAAACCCCGGTAAACACCTCGTTCCACCATCGTCTTGCAGACCGCTCCAAACGCTCGCCGCCTCCGCACGACCTTTATAACTAACTTTAGTTTTCTTAGCTGCTCGCAAAACTGTCTCCTTTACCGGGAAACGTAGGAAACGCACAATAACACTCCTCGGCGGTGCGCTCGGCGTAGACTGGGATGGAAGCGGGGCCCTGTGCGCGCTCTCCATCTCTATAGCAGGGAAATCAGCGGGAAGCTGTAACCAGACTGGCAACATTTTCTGAAGAAATGCCGTCAGAGGCTCATTGCCCTCCGCTTTCTCAGGAAGCCCGAYAATYCTTACATTTTTGCGGCGACCACGGTTCTCCAAGTCATCCACTTTGGCTTGGAATTGTTCCATGGCCGTGCGCAAAAATCGGCCATCTGAGTGCCGCGTGCAATCCCCGAGTCCTCTACCGCAGAAATCCGCTGCTCAGCTGCGCTTAGTCGGGTTTCACTGTCAGTAACTCGTACGGCGAGGGCAGCAAAAGAGTTCTCAAGAACTGTCACTGAGGTAGATATTTTCCCCAGCTGTCCCTCAATACCGTCTAAACGAGCACCAACAGCCCTAATTTCGTTTAAACTTAGCGAGGTGTCTGGCTGTAGACTAGCGCTGACCTCCGTCTCCATCACGCGCGGTGGGGTTTTTCTTCTTTTCTTGACTTTTTTTGTGATCTTGTCGCTGTAAAAATAGGAAAGTCCTTATYCCCTCCACTTTCCATTTCTRAATGTGTTATTAAATAATCACAAAGTGTATAAAAAATAGGGCGTAATAAGAAAAATACGGAGTTTCGATGCGGAACAAAACTCCTAAGCTGCCATCCTGCTTCGGGTCACGTGACCGCCCCCTCTTTCCAGAACTTTTGAAAGGAAAGGGAGGTTAGAAATAGGCCTGTAGTTTGCAAGCACTTCTGGATCTAAGGTGGATTTCTCAAGAAGTGGCCTGATGACAGCAGTTTTCAGTGAAGGGAGAACATAGCCAGACTGGAGAGAGTGATTTTTATGATCCTGGTAATCAGGGGACTTATAGCACAGAGGTTGGATTTTACCAGAACTGCCGGAAAAGGGTCCAGAGCACAATTTGATGGTTCATCTTTCTGATAATGACCTCAACCTCTTGCTGCGAAACGTCAGAAAAACAGCTGAAATGTTGAAAAGTCCCTGGCAGTGGGTCATCCATCAAGACAGGCAGTGCAGAGGAACTGGAAATTGATGAGCGGATGGTGGCCACTTTTTTCCTGAAGAAAGTAATGATGTTATTGCATCTCTCCTCTGTAGCTTTGAATTTCCAGAGTTATTGTTAATGATATTTGAGTAAAACTGTGATCTTGCAGCTCTCAGCGCACTTGCATAGGCCTTCTGATATTCTCTGTAAACTACGAGTCCTGAGGCCTGTAAACGTCGCTCAAGAACAYGCCCAGCTGTCTTCATCTTCCGCAATTCATACGTATACCAAGGGGCTAAACGTGAGAAGCAGACCGTTCTATGTATGACAGGGGCATGGAGATCGAGGAGACTGTTGAGGGATTTGTTGTAAAAGTCCACTGACTCAGTGACTGAGGAACATTCAACAGAGGAGAGATCCTGAAGATCTTTGCTCAGAGTGTCTGGGTTGATCTTTTTCAAATTTCTGTAACATATTTGCCGTTTTGTTTTAGTGGGGGAACAAGGGAGTGACAGCTCCATTGAAATGACATTGTGGTCAGAAATCCCCAGATCATACACCAAAAGGTTGCTAATAGGGACAGAATTTGTAATAACCAGATCCAGGATATGACCTCTGGAATGTGTAGGAACATGAACATGTTGTTGAAGATTGAGGCAGTCAAGTAGATGCAAAAACTCAGCTGCTAAATGGCAGGAGGGGGTGTCTACATGAACATTAAAATCAACAAGTATAATAGTGCTGGAAGAAGTGGTACAGAAAGATGTAAGAAAATCATAGATCTCTGTGATAAACACTGGGTTTGGTTTAGGGGGTCGATAAATAAGCAGTATTGTGATGGGAAGAGAGACTTTACATTTAAATGCAAGGCATTCAAATGAAGACAGCGTAGGCACAGKAAGAGGACAGAGATCCAGTTGCTGTCGGTATAGTACAGCTAAGCCACCACGTCCAGTGCTGCGAGCTTTCTCCGGGTAGCTATAGCCGGGAGGACACGCCTCATTTAATGCTAAAAAGACCTCAGGCTGATGCCATGTTTCTGTTATACACATAAAATTGTCTTTGTCCATAATATGATCTTGTATAAAAACTGATTTATTTGAGAGAGATTTTGAATTAAAAAGTTCAATTTTGAACATGTTCGGCGACGTATATTTCTGTAAGGCCGTAATACACTGAGGTCCACTCCGCGTTTTCTATGCAGCTTCGTGAGTGGTGATCTCAGAAATCTTCCTGAACTGTCCGACAGAAATCTTGCGGTGCTTTTCGTGGTGTATCCTGAGCTACAAACACCTGGAGCGTCATTGCTCTGATGACATGTTTGATGAGCGACATCGGTCCATACAGGTGTAATGGATGAAGCAGAACAGCCAGGCTGATAGTAAACAAACTTTTGCCGAGTACGTCTATGGATGTAGCGTGTTCGGCGCAGAAGTCTGAGTTTTTTTGCACGTTGGAATGGAACAATTTTTGTGACTTAACAACTCCAGTATAGTATACTTGAGTTCTATGCCGGACTCTGAAAAGACTTTCAGTGCTAGCTATCTTCCAAACATGGATATAGCCAAACAACTCCAGAGGCAGAGAACCAGGCTTCCAGACATCTTTGCAGCGCTGAAAAACACCCAAAAAATCAAGGTAAAAACTGGATAAAAGGGAAACATATATAATAGCAGTAAAAGTAACAAAAGAATCACAGCAGCAGGAGAAGTGGTGAACAGCCAGCGCCAGTGTCCTCTCCTTTATCTAGCTCGGCTCCGGATAACTCTCTCTACCGGACAGAAGATCATAGGTCAGCAAGGAGCAGCTATCGGCATAGATTTTGTAAAAAGGTGGTTCAATGTTACTGATTCTGTTCCTCATGTGCCATTATATGTAGGAAGAAATTGCAGATCAAAGAACTTCGAGTCAATGATAAAGAAAGCTAAAGAAGTCCACTGGGAGTCAACCATTAACCTGTTGATTTTCCAATTCTGAAGTCAGAAACTGTATCAAAATCTTGAGTGGTAATAACTTGATTGGTATTCCTCAGGAAGTTGTTACTAGCCACAAGTCACAAACACAAATGGCATCAGCATCTGAGGTAGTTGAGACTGTCGAGGATGAGCTAGAGAAATGGAAAGTCAGGTTCCACCTGAATCATGGTCTCGGCATGATATAGATGTAGGCCTAATTAATCAGCAAGCCCAATTCAAGTACAACTCAAACCAAATGTAAAACTGCCCAGAATAAGTCAATATCTTTTGTGACCTGAGGCAGAAGCTGGGATATAAAACACTATTGAAGGCCTTGAAAAAGCACACAACCAGTTGCTGTAATTCTCCAATTTTCTCTGTGATCAAGCCAGGCAAAAACAAATGGCGCCTTGTGCATAATTTGCGAACAATTAATAGTACAATAGTACAACAGAGGATCATCTAGCAGATGTTCCAAATCCACACACACTGCTAACTGCTTACTGTAATTGATCTTTGTTCAGCCTTCTCCAGTATTCCAGTAGTGGAGGAGAGTAGATATTTGCTACTAAATACGTACTGACGAATGCCACAGAGTGTGGTTCCGACACTCATGTATTCAATCAGGTTTGGAAGCTGATTTAGGAGATTTAATAAAGGAAAGTAGCCTTCTTCAGTTTGTGGAGGATTGTCTGATATGATCATCATCATTAGAAGCATGCCATAGTGGTTCCATTAAGGTACGCAGTAAGCTAGCACAGGGAGGTGTCCAAAACTAAAACTGCAATACTGCAAGCCTCAAGTTGAATATTTAGGGAAATTAATTTCACATGGTATGATAGCCATAGCGCCTACCCAATTAGAAGGCATAAGTAAAGCACCCTTGCCACAACCAGTTAAACAGTTAATGACCTTTTTAGGCTTAACAGACTTCAGTGCTGACTGGATTGAGGAGTATGCTGAAAAAACAGCTCCACTGAGGGAGGTAATGAGAGAAGAAGGACTGCAAGATCGAAGTGCTCCGTTAAAATGGGACACAGATGCAATGTTAGCATTTGAGTCCATTAAAAAGAAATGCAAAAGGCACCAATCTTAGGTACACCTGATTATACCAAACCATTCTATCTGAATGTGGTTAACTGAGCTGATGGATATGCCTGATGTACACATTTATACACATTATAAAGTTGTAGAATTGATAGAACAAGTGATATTTGTCCTAACTCAAGCTCGCATCCTAGCATATTCTTCACTGCTCACATATCCCGACATTACTTTAAAAAGTGTGACACGGTTAACCCAGCTGAATTAATCCCTTTAGTGTATGAAGGTGTGTCTCATGATTGTGTGGCGAATTCTTTGGCATTTACTAGGTTACAGCCTGATCTTGAGTCTAATCCAATATCTGAAGCAGAAGTCACTTACTTTGTTGATGGGTCTAGTTTTTAGAGACCATTTAGGGAGTCACACTGGGTATTCAGTAATAATAAAGGATGGAGAAGGCTTCAAACCTGTCTTATCTCAGAATTGTTCGCATCCGGGTTTTGCTCAAATTAGCTGAGCTGAAAGCGCTCATAGCCGCAGGTCAATTATCCAAAGGGCTAGTAGCAAATACTTCTACAGATTCAGCCTATTCACATGGTGTGTGTCAGACAGAACCACGTGGTATCACTTGAACCATTATATGAAAGTCCCTAAAAAGAAGTACCACAAAAGAACTGTCAACTGTGGCAGGAGGAAGTGGAAAAGTGGAAGGAGGAGAGGAGGACCCAACATCCAATAGTAGCAAAGTGCAAACAAATTATATTCTTATTGGGAAATAACCAACTACTGGCACAAGTTGGATACCAGAATACACAATGTTAAACACTTCGCTGCTCCAAATTAAGTATGAGAATCTACTTGAGAGCAGCATCCCATTTCTGATACAGACGAAACCGACTGACTGACTTTGACCAGCCCCACCCCCCACCCCCGACACAACTGACATGACAAACATTTGTGCAGATTGTATGTAACAATGGTTCATGTCCTCTATGTTGCATAACTGCATTTCTGTTTAAACAAAACTATATTACTTTTACAGATAAAACAGCAGTGGCAACAATGAATCTTAATTTCCTAACATAAAATGTGCACTGGAAGGAGCAAGCCATAAACAAATTATGACAATGTGTAATGCCATTAAAACTTTCTCTTTTATTCCAGGTGCAGAAATTAATTGAAGCAGCTGATGAGTGACTTTACCGTGTCTAATGAAATTCACGTTGTTTATATCTAACCAAAGGCTTTCTAAAATTAACAGCATTCCATAGCAATAACAGACAAGGATGCATCTTTGGCTAAAATCATCAAAGATATCCCTAACTCATCCATACATACCTCTAATCTGAGACTTTACTGATTCATATGCGGATGCGTATCTCCCATAGCAAAGGATGGAAGAATGGAAGACACGGGCCCATAATGAAGTGCTAGTAACCCCTCTTGTGTGCTCCAACTGACTCTCTACGATGCGCAAAGTATCTGGGTCGAAGATGTTTATAGTACAATAAAGACAGTCAAAATGGTGTTGACTCTAATCTGTGTTATGTTATGTTTGTCCCAATTTGGTTGTTATGGTTATGAAATCAATCATGGAAAATGCTATACTAATTACATACTCACCGTGTATGTAACAAATTAAATCTGAATTTGTATTGAGAAATGTATAGGTTTAAAAATTTGTGGAGGTCAAGTCTTTTACTCCTTTCTAGTCAAGTGTAGGAGAGGTTTGGCCGATTCTCCACTAGAGTGCAAATACATAGGTTGGGCCTTGATAAAAGTCCAGTGATTTAATTTAATCACCAAATAGTGTAAGGAAGACTGGCACATGGATTTGCACTCTAGATAACAATTAATGTGGGACTTATAAGGCCAAGAGATGGGAGATATGGGTGTTATTACTTGATAAATAAAGGTTGTTATCTTCCGAAACCTTCTATTAATTTCTTTGACAAGTACCTTGGAGAAAACCACTCACAAACAGAGAGAACATGTAAATTCTTTGGACACAGACCCTGAGGCAGGAATCAAACCTGGACACTGGAGGTGCAGGGAGCAAGGCTAACCACTACACCACTGTGCCACCTTTATGCATATAGACAAAAATGTATAGATGCATGATTAACTGCATTACATTATCTTAATCAGACTTCCTTAATTGCAATTGTTTCAAGCTTAAGATCATAATCTGATTAAAATGACTGAGTGGGAGTTAGTAAAATGTAAAGAAACAATTAAAGAAAATTCTAAAAAAATCTAAAGATAAAAAGTAAGTGTATGGCAATTTGTGAAACCATCAATCCCATTATATGTAAATATCTAAAATAAATATCTATATCTATTTATTATATATCTATATATGGTGATTTCCATGAAACCTGTAAAACACCATGGCACTAATGATTTTTTTAATATAAAATGTGTAATTTTGTAATATAATATAAGAAGCATCAGAATATATACAATACAGCTCGCTACCTTGCATAATGTGTCATTTCAACATGAGGATTAACTATTTTTCTATTTTACTGCATTCTCCATTGAAATTCTCATTACCGTCCAGCTATGTTTGAATATGTGTTGTCATTTAAGACTGAACATGAAACATGAACATTGAACATTGAACAAATTTTAGAAACAAAATAGATGTCCTACTAAATTATTTTAGATGACAGAATTTTTTTAATTTTTTATAACAATGGGAAAGTGTAGGAAACAATGTGTCCATGTCTGATGTTCCCTTTCAAAAGCTACACTCGATGCTGCGTGAAAACGCTATGGGAACATCTCTTTGTTCTCCGGTTGTGAAGCTTGTGCATGTCAAACCCGCCGAATACCTCGGCTTATAACCTGTGCCAGGCATGAAGTCACCAAATAAGGTGCACCTGCAGGTTATAACTAGGAGTGAATCGGAAACATCTTCAGATCTTTTTGTCTTCAGGACTGCTTTGTGTTTGCATGTGCATGTGCAAGCCATAACGGAAGCAAAAGGCGAAGTTCCCGTAACGTTTTCACGCAGCATCTCGTTCCCGCTTTATCAGGGAACAGGGTTACAGCCAAGTAACCCGAGATGTTCTCATCCTTTGCAACATTTTTAAGGACTGTTTAAACACACATACAGAATGTAAATACAGTTTTATTATAAGTGATGGTGCACATGGGACAGTTTCTTCAAGATGGCTACCAGGTAAGATCTCTTTATATCTCTCCAGTTAAATATTAAATATTCTGTTGTCAGAATGCTAACACCACATTTTGATTCTCATTATTGAAACAGGATATTTTCTACATTTTGAAAATTGTTCTTTTTTTATATATAAAATGTACTTTATTAAGGCCTAATTATATGCACTGAGAATAAATTGTAAAGTCATCATGGCTTTTCTATAGTTAGCAAAACATCCTGAGGCACCTCATCTTCCGCGACACGATTCTCACACACCGGAACATTTAAGGCCAGTTGCAGTAAAAAGAACTTATGTTTCGGGAATGGGAAATTAAGCATATTGTGCATGACTTTTAAATATCTCTTATTAATTTAATATTAATTTAAAATGTACAAACTGCTGATACTTTGCTTTATGATTTGTTCCATTGTACACAGTCAGCAAGTGAGAAAGAAAAGCTTTAGCAAAGTACTCACTCTCTCTTCTCTGAACATGTCCTGACTATCTTCATCTGGCCTCCCTAACTTTGATACCCAACTGTGTCAAACCCCAAAGTGAACCTCAACATCTTTAGCTCTGACACCTCCAGCTCTGGCTCCTGTCTCTTCATCAGTGATGCTGTCTCTAAACCATACCGCATGTTGGTCAGTGTTTTTTACCATTTATGCCACAGAAAAATAATTTTTGAAATGTTGCCCTGTTTATTTCTTTTTTAATACCTTTTTTTGTGTTTTTTTTGTAAGTCTGAACCACTACACAATAAAACTGATTTAAGCTTGAATGCTTATGCAAATATTATCAGTTTTTTTCTGCATTACCAATATAATTACAGTGGAACCTTGGATTGCGAGTAACTTGATCTGCAAGCACTTTCAAGTTGAGCAAAATTTTTAAAATACATTTTTATTTGATAAAAGAGCAACATCTTCATTTATGAGTAGTACGCATGCGCTTTATCTGCCGATCACAACTAATCCAATGGTTCTCTCTCATTTCGTGTTGCGCATGTGTAAAAGCCGTCCTACACAGTAGCCACCTCCCTCCTTCTCTCCTCTCTTTTCATACTTCAGCTTCACACACACATACATACACACATTAATGGAAATACTGATCTGTCAGGATTCTTTTAGAAGGTAAAGTGCAGGTTAATTTGTTTAATTTTTACTTTATATTTTTTTACTAACAATTTTTATATTAGTGTTCATTATTGCTTATGGGAAAATTTTGATATACAAGCACACTACCGGAACTAATTATGCCCGCAATCCAAAGGCCCACTGTACAGTACAAAATTACCACAACATATGTTCATTAGATCTTAATGTAATTAACAAAAAATAGCACTTTAATTTTAAATGCATGTGCAGGATCTACAAATGATGTTCTTTTAGGTTTGTCATGTCATTTTCAATGATGCCAGGTTTCATGTAAATATTTTTTTTAATGGTTGTAAATTGTGGAAGGTGTTGCAGTAATGAGCGAAATCAATAAAAGGAACTGTTAAATAAAAAATAAATACTATTTCAGAACTGTAGCATGACTATTAGCAAGTAACTGTGCATGACTATTAACAATACAATTTTAAAAAATTTGGAAATCTATTTGGTTTTCTAACAGTGTTGATGTTTTTAGAGTTGTCATGATCCACGTCCTGTCTGCCGTCTGTTGTTTTTTCCCACACTGTCACTGCTTTTCAGCTGCTCATGTTTTCCCTAGTCTGTCATTCGTATTTCCCACGCCTCCGTTTCCGCCCTGTCTGCACACACATTTCTCATTTTCCAGTGATTACTCCAGCATTTAAGCACACTCTGCGTGTGGCTTAAACCGTTTGATGATTGTGTTACATACCTCGATTTTTTTCGCGTTTTCTGTTTCTCGTGTTCACGTTGCCAGGTTTGCTTTGTTTCTCGTTTTTCTGCTTTTGTCTGAGATTTGTTCACCTCGCTCTTTAGATCTTCCGGTTTTGATCTCGTGCTTTTCCTTCTGGCTTTTCGGCTTCTCATTTACGTTTTCGGATTTAAAGCCCCGCTCTTTGATCTCCTGATTATTGAATCTCTGCTCTCCCTTTTTGACTACAGCTGTAGTTTTCTGTTTTTGCTTTGATATTCTGCCTACTGAATTTTTGGTTCCGGCCTCACTTCTGCACCTTGACCACGCCCAAGTCTGGCGCCCAAGTCTGCCATCATCCTTCCACGTTTGGATCCATTTTGCTCCGTACCCATGCATGACAGAATCATCCAGCCACGATATGGATCCAGCGGATTTTGACCGTCTGAGATCAGCACTGGAGAGCCAGGACGCTCTGCTTGGAGCACATGAAGAGGAGCTGCTCACCACTAAGCAGTCGCTTGCCGATGTCACAGCCCAGCTCCAAAGACTCCGACTCGCTCTGGTGCAAGGTGGAACTTCCAGTGAGCAATGAGAGCCACACCTCCCTGCCCCTTTCACCTACAAAGGAGATACTGGTGCTTGTCGCTCCTTCCTCTCCCAGTGCTCACTGATCTTTGAACTTCAATCCTCCACCTTCACCACTGAATGTTCCAAGGTGGCATACGTCATTATGCTTCTCACCGGATGAGCCTGGGAGTGGAACACCGAACTCTGGGATGCCCATGATCCCTGCTGCTCCAATTACGAGTATTTCGCCAAAAAGATGAAGAGGGTGTTCGACCATTCATGTCATGGCAGGGAGGCAGGAAATAAGCTGTTGAAGCTCAGACAAGGCTCATGCTTGGCCTACGACTATGCCATCGAGTTCCAGACCCTGGCCCTCTTCAATGGATGAAACGACAGAGCCCTATGTGATGTGTTCCTTGAAGGCCTGATGGAGGCACTCAAAGATGAGTTAGTCACCCAAGAGCTACCCTCATCTCTCCAGGGACTGATAGATTTGGCCGGACCAGTGGATTCACGCCTGCGCCTTTGTAGGCCTACCTGTGGTTCTCCACCCAGGTTTCTTCCTCGACCCTCCTGTCCACGAGCCGACTCCCAGGACGAACCCATGCAGCTGGACAGAACATCTCCCCATAGAAGAGATGACGCTGTCGTGTAGAAGGGGCCTGCGGAAAATCAGGTCACCAACTTAAAGACTGTCCAGCAAAAGGAGGTATGCCCTCTAGTACAGCTGGGAGCACTAGAGGGCGTGGCTCCAAGAAAACTCCCAGACCAACGCCGCCTGCTAATCGTCTTCCTCATCCATGATCAACTCAGGATCAGACCACAACCTCATCAACGCGGCTTCAGCCAGGGCTCTGGGTTTTCCTGCACTGCTCTTGGAGACTCACCTCAAGGTTCAGGCCCTCGACGGGAGTCCGCTCCCATCTATCGCTCACAGAACTCCGCTCATTGGCCTGAGGGTCTCCGGCAACCACTCAGAGTGGACCTCGCTGTTCATCATGGAGGGGTCTCACGCCATCATTGTCCTGGGGCTGCCCTGGCTAAACCGCCACAACCCGCAGATTGATTGGGCCAGGAATTCGATTTCAGCCTGGAGCCCATCATGTTCCAGGACCTGCCTATGAGCTGCCACCATATCGTCCCTCTCCCCCACCCCTGCAGGGGAACCACTGGACCTCACCCATGTTCCCTCAGAATACCATGACCTTCAGTAAAGCCCGTGCCATCTCTTTGCCCCCCTACTGCCCATACGACTGCATGGATTATACGACCCTCCTCGTCCCCAGCGGGGGGGCCGAATTCTTCTTCGTGGGCAAAAAAAGGTGGTTATCTTTGTCCATGTATACAGTCGTGGCCAAAAGTTTTGAGAATGACACAAATATTAGTTTTCACAAAGTTTTCTGCTAAACTGCTTTTAGATCTTTGTTTCAGTTGTTTCTGTGATGTACTGTAATATAATTATAAGCACTTCATATGTTTCAAAGGCTTTTATCAACAATTACATGACATTTGTGGAAAGAGTCAGTATTTGCAGTGTCGGCCCTTCTTTTTCAGGATCTCTGCAATTCAACTGGGCATGCTGTCAATCAACTTCTGGGCCAAATCCTGACTGATCGCAACCCATTCTTTCATAATCACTTCTTGCAGTTTGTCAGAATTAGTGGGTTTTTGTTTGTCCACCCGCCTCTTGAGGTTTGACCACAAGTTCTCAATGGGATTAAGATCTGGGGAGTTTCCAGGCCATGGACCCAAAATTTGTTTGGTCCCCGAGCCACTTAGTTATCACTTTTGTCTTATGGCACGGTGCTCCATCG